>CM076569.1:90084410-90275784 GCA_034641835.2 Pinus albicaulis | reverse complement strand
ATGTTACACCATTTTTTGGTCATCTAACCTTTCATCATTAGATGGACCCAAGTACACCATGTAAGACCAGTTTTACCCCAAGTAAAACTGCTTTCACTATGTTAATTAATAAACCCCAAAAGGGAATAGTAAACAAACCCATATTTGTTTGATTTTCCCCAAGGAATAATTAATTAAACCATAATTTAATTATTATTCCCAGTCATGTTTAACCCAAAAACAAAGAAATTAATGAGATAAACCCATAGTTATCTTATTACTTTCTAGGAATAATTATTTAAATAATATTCCTTGTTAAATATGACCAAATCAACCACCATTAATTAAATAAATCATTATTTATTTGATTATATCCCAACCACTTCCTTAAAAAGATAAATAAATCATTTATTTATTTATTCTTCACTAATCAAGGGATTTGACCCAAGTCAAACACCTTTCCCTCCAACAAATAATAATAAAATATTCCGTAGAGGTGGATCTAGATTTGATTAACATTATTTTAATCATGCACCAAGATCTAGAATGACCCAATGTTTTGTTATAAATAGGAGGGTTTTCCCCATCATTCTTCACCTTTTGTTGCCTATTAGATCACTCTGGATCTATACACTTGGTCTCATCTCTATCATTTGCTCCCATTGAGCTCTATCTTCTACATTGGGTTTTCTACATCTACAAGAGAGAGAAAGCTTAGATCTGGAGTGCTGAGGACTACAAAGAACCCATCCCATTGAGGAGATCTGGATACACCTTCTTGTTTCCTCCCAGGTGCCCTGTAATATAAAAATTCATTCAAAAATCGTGTTCTTGTCTTGTCTGTTGGATGCATGGAGCCAACTCTTTACTTTACTGCTTAATATCTTTCCATTTATAGATCTGTTTGTTGCAGCACTTTAACTACTAATTGCAGATCTGAAGATGTTTTGCAGCCATTATTGTTGTTAGGGCTATTAGTTATGCGTAGCTAAAGTGGTTCTTTCTCGTACACTTCGACGAAGAATTCATACTAACAAATGGCGACTCCACACGGGTTTTAAATTACGACCGCTGTCGTTTTTCATATTCCTGCATATCCAGCTACTTCAGGCCCTAGGGCTTCTTTTCAGCTGCTTATTTTCCCTCTTTTTATGTCATTTTTCTCACATAAAACCCTAAAACATTAAAATTTCTAACTTCCGTGTGTTTCTGGCCCTATTGCGCAGGTAACCGACACCAGCCGCACCAGAGACGGCAACTTTTCTGAAAATCTGCCGCCGAGACAACCGGAATGGGGGGTCGCATTTTTTGGCCCATAACCTGCGACCTGGACCTCCAAGTCGCACTTTTCAACTGTTTTGCGACTGCACTCGGATCGAATTCGAGAAGTGAGCTGCCTTTTTTCCGACATTTTTTACGCAATTTTTAAGGTTATAGCTGACACGTCGGGGTTTTCCAGCCTCTGTCTCAGCCC
Source organism: Pinus albicaulis (assembly GCA_034641835.2). Taxonomy (NCBI): domain Eukaryota; kingdom Viridiplantae; phylum Streptophyta; class Pinopsida; order Pinales; family Pinaceae; genus Pinus; species Pinus albicaulis. Next base: position 90,274,331 of record CM076569.1, on the reverse strand, counting down.
GCCTTGACCAAGATCTGATCTGTTTTTACTCATCTAAGTGGGAACCCAGCCCCTTAGGGATTTAGTACCCTCCACTTTTTGTGGAAGAGTTTTAGCTGTTTCAGCCGTCGGTTTCAGAGCTTCAGCCCCTTCTTTTCCAGATCTGTTACCTCCCTTTCAGATCCGTTGAAATCAGCCTTTTTTCCTTTCAAATCACCTCTTGTCGTTTTGTTTGGACCTCCTTTGAAGGCCTCCGCCTCGCCCCCCCGGTTTTTTGCTGATTTCCCTCCTTTTTCCAGCCACCTTGCCCCTGTCTCTTGGCTGTGACCTGCACCTCTTGCCTGCAGCTTTATCCTCCAGATCTCTGTCCCTTTTGACCCTAGATCTGTTGAGCTACCTTTATGTGTGTTTTACATAGTTTTTCCCTTTCTTTTCAGCATAGTTGTGAGAGACCCACCTTCTTGGGTTAGATAGATGCATACGTAGCTGTTATTTTTCGGTTATTTCAGTATTATATTCTGTTCTCTGTAGGTTTATTTTCAGCTACGCAGCACACTTTTTCTTGCTCTCAACAACGGAAAGGGTTTAAAAATTAAAATTAACACACGCCACACACTGACCCTAAGTGAAGAAGCGCCTGGTTAACACCGCCTGGCAAAGACTCTAAAATCAATTGTCATTGCACCTTATCTGCCCTTGACCTTTCTTGATTCTGTCCCTTTCTGCCCTTGTCGGTTTCCTTCTTCCCGTCATCATTGCGCCCCCAAGGCGCCTTTCCCGGAGACTTCTCGGCCTTCACCCTCAGTTTCCGGTTGATCGACCTGCTCCGCACCGCCGTCGTCGAGCCAGTCCACCTTCGAGTCCGCACTCCGACTCCTCTCCTGATTCATCGGGGTCCTCCTTCTCCTTACGGTTCTCCCCCTATTACCTTCACTATGTCTGGTCCGGGGCCTAACGCTAGCGGTTCTCCCGGCCCCAATGTCGGCCCTACTTCTAGCGGGTCCGCCACAAACACTACCCGAAGCCTGCCGTGCGCAGTACATTGCGAGCCTCGGCCTCCCCAATTTTCATCGGTTGATTAATGACCCCATTCACCACAATGCTACCGGCCCGCTATGCCCACCAAGCGCCCTGCGAAATGTCCCTAAGTTCGAGGGCCTTAATGGAAAAGAATCCAACCAATCAGTGGGTCTTTCCACATGTGGTGTTCCTCCAATTCCGTTACGGAAGTGACTCCCATCCGGCCGTTTGTTCCAACGCACGCTTGCAGGCGAAGCTTCTAAATGGTATGTTGAACAAGCCACCACTCTACCCATACCACCTTTGAGACTCTTGCCCAAGCCTTTTTGTCGTGGCATAGGCTCCCCTCAGGTACGATGCGGCACCGGAGCTCTTGACTTCCTTTAAGCAAGCCTCTTCAACACGCCTTTCCGCCCATGTTCGGGAATGGCGACGAAGGCGGGCTTGTGTCGAGCCCCTCCTTGAAGATCGGGTTTACATGAATTTGGTTCTTGCGCACACTAGCTCCCATCGGCAAAGATGTCGCCTCCCATTTTCCTCAAAACTGAAGAAGCCGCCCTCCAAATGACTTTGAAATATGACACGATCTACGCTCGGTCACAGTTTATGTTTATGCGAGTACGCTTCCCCCGACATCCCCGGGCTTGGGGGGGTGGCGCTAACGCCCCGGGGGGCATCTCATTCGGCAGAAGCGGTATGGGTTGGGCCCTTTCCCCATCCATACGCTCCAACCTCCTATGGGCTATGGTCTCCCCTCACGGAGGGAGCCGGCTCTCCCGGCACTTTCCCCCCTCCCGAGTAACATATATCCGAGGATATGGCCTCCTCCTTTTGCCCAACCTCCTGTACCCTAATGTTGCTCACCCTACCCCGTACCCTTATCCACGGCTGGTGCGCCCGGCTCCTCCCGGCATATGCACTTCCTCCTCCGTGCCTCCTGCTTTGACACGGCCACCTACGACCCCTCCCGGGGGCAAGTATTTACACGAGCGAGGGCGCGACTAATCCCCCTTCTTCTCAAGAAAGGCGGGAGAGCAACTTGAACGATCGCACGTGGCAGGGGACCCCGATTCGCGGTGTGGACCCTAACACCAACGACGACGACGGGGCATTCCGACCAAGGCGGGACGAGGCCGCTTCGTACAAACAAACCATTCTGTTGCGGTGTTTATGGCCATTACACGCACGGTGTCCTCTCTTACCCCGGATACGGCGAGATGTGGGAGTCTCGAAGCCACATTGCGCGGACGGCACGCTTCCCCTCATGCTCCTCCTAATGTGGCCACTACCCGGCCAGGGTGTGTTCCTTGATCCTTTCCCTCCAACGGGGATTAAGTGGCCACCCAACCGCCGGAAGTAACGGTGGCCACCCTTCCATTTCGGGTTCCTGCGATTACCGGATCCTTGTGATGCACTGGAGTCCTTCCCCATCCCGTCGACCTTCTACCTCCAAACTAGGACTCTCCGGTACCCCAAGCCTCCTGCTTGGTACGCTCCAGAGCCTCCCTCTTCGAGGTTCTACGGAAGCACTCTTTCGACATCCGATGACCCTTTACACATCCCTCAACCCAAAGTTGAGGTTCATCCCAAAATTCCAAAAGGCCCATTACGGCAAAATGCGCCCAGGTCGAGCCGCTCGGTCGTATAGTATGGTAGATGATTTGGCGCGATCCCTGGCACCGCCATTTCCCACCTTTGAACTCCTCCGGTCGTGCCTTCCCAAAAGAAAGGCTCTCTTGCTCTGCCCGAAGTGAGTCTTGTTGATCCTGGCGATGACCCAGGCCAGTTGTTTTCGACGCCCTCCAATCGGACCATCCTCCTCTTCCTCCTTCCATCGCCTTCCAAATCCCGGTCAAAATGCGGAACGCCAATGTATCTAGGTGTATAATTGATGAGGGGGCATCCACTGCCCGCGATGTACGCGGTTTGGAAGCTTTCGGATCCACGGTGGCCCCTTCCCGATCACCCTTCGAGCGTGGGACGGTCATGCCTCCCAACCCATTGGCACGTTTCGTAGCGGTCCCATCACCCTCGCCGGTAAGGCTGTTTGCGTTGACGTCGAAGTCATTGATGCCCCACTCGGCTACAACATTCTTTTGGGGCGGAGCTACACCTATGCTATGTCTGTTGTCCGTCGGGTCTTTCGCGAATGTCTTTCCCCATAATGGAAAGATAGTCACCATTGACCGATTGACATATCATGAGCCTCCCTCTCGGACACTCCCTGAGACCACCATCTCTTCGCCAACAAGCAAGCCGTCGATTCACACGACCGGTGTCTCCCCTAGCGTTTACAAGGACTCCCTCCTACTTGGAACTTTTCCTTGTCTTCCCCCTCCTCCTATCCTTCGATCCCCGACTTGTCCAAATGTTTGCATGATGCAATCGTCTCGGAGCCACCCTCAAACGGCCTACTTCGGTACAATCGCAACCGCCCCATGCGCCCTCCGCAACAACCACAACCATACTTCTCTTGCCAACCCGAACCTACTCCTTTTGGCCTTCCTCCTACGGTGGTGTCCACCGAACCCCTTTACCCCCGGCTCGGTTCCCCACGGCCTTAACCATCTCGGAGCCATCCCCTCCGGCCATTACTGCTAGACGGATCCCCTTCCTAGCTCCCCCTCCAAAGTTTTCGTACGATCATGGCCACCCTCTCTCTCCACAATACGTCATCGGCCTCCGCGTCGGTACCGTTGACCCTCCAGTAGCTACCCCTCCCAGATACTTTAAACCTTGCTTTGACTTAGGTTCGCCGGGTCCCCTCACCTCTTCGGGCCCCCGCACCTCCACGAGAACACGTGGTGCCAACCACGGACGGAAAGGCAAAGCTGTGGGGAGCAGCAACCGGACCGAGCGCGAGCAACTCTTACCTCCCCACGACCACAAAACGCGCCATCCAATGCGCTTTGTGTGATATCGTCGGTCATGCCACTCACGGTGTCTGAGTTGCCGCACCTCAAGCTTAAATTCGCGAGACATTCCACGGCTACGATATCCCGGTCTATGTCTGTCCGACTCTGGCAAAACTCCAAACACTTGCGCAAGCCACCCTTGTGCCTTGTGCGTTGCCTCGACCATTACACCCACCTCTGTCCCCGCCTTGGCCAGTGTCGTGCCTCCGCGAGCATACCTTGTTCCGGCCACTTCGATCGGACGAGAGGCATTCCCTGCTACATTCACATTCCTCCTCACTTCATCGAGCCAACGGAGCCCTCGGCCACCATTTTCTGCACCATCGCTCATCCTTGCGAGATAATTCACCGGCCATTCCCGACCTCCCAGGTCCTCCTCGTAGGCTCCTCGGCGGCCTTGGATACCCGGTGATATCGCCCATCGAGCCCTTCTCCTCATGATGACCGTCCCACACCACTACTTCCTCGGGTGACCCATCTTCCTCGGTCTTCCCATCTTCCACTGCGAGTGAAGACATTATGGAAGCCATGACCCGATCCGGGACTTTCCACGGGACGATATGCCATCGCGCATATTTCCTCCCACGGCGAGTCCCATGACCAATACGGCGTGGAAACCAAAGACTTCATTCCTCATACGGTGGGTTGGTTCAAAACCTATCCGTGCACGATGCTCGAAGAAACATGGCCCGATGTCTCGCCTACCATCAAAATTGACATTTCGGTCAAACCGGGCATCGAAAGAATACATCACCTTGGGCGCCCAATGCACCGGAAGAGATTGAAGCTTGCACACCAAGCTTTCAAAGAATTCCGCGATATCTTTGCTGAGGTCTATTCTGAAATGCCGGACTCGATCTGCCATTGTCGAACATCATATCGACACATGCTTTGATATAACCAGTCAGGTACTAAAAGATGAGACCCATTCATCCTTCCGACGTGACGCTATCAAAGCCGAAATCGATAAGCTCAAACGGTGGTTTTCATTTACCCCATTGAATACACCACGGGTGTCTAACTGAGTTCACGTTCTCAGAAACAGGCACCATTTCGTGTGCCGCACCGGACTTTCGCGACTTGAACGAAGCTTGTCCCAAAGACAACTTCCCCACACGTTCATCGGCAAATCATTGACGAGTGTGCGGGGCATGAGGTCCTATCCTTTATGGATGGTTTCCTGGGATACAACCAAATTTGCTATCGAATCCTGGCAGTCGACTAAGAAACCCCCGCGTTCATTAGTCCATAGGGAACTTTTAACCTAGAGTCCGCCGCCTTCGACGCAAAAACGGCGGCGCCACCTTTCGACGGGCCATGTCTTATTGCTTCCACGACTTAGCTCATATTATCCTTGCCTATTTAGACGACCTCACGAGCGCGTTCACAGCATCGGGCGCAACACCTACACGATCTGCGCACCATTTTTTCTCCGTCCTGCATAGTATAATATCGCCTTAACCGGGTGAAATGCGTTTTTGCGTTCCCGCGAGCGGGTCTCCTAGGCTTCATCGTGTCTAAGGACGGTATCACTCTTGACCCTTTGAAATTTCAAGCCATTCTTGAACTCCCCATTCCGCGTACCCCTCACTTCGACTCCAAAGCCTCCAAGGCAAAGCTAATTTTCTTCGTCGGTTCGTCCTTTGACTATGCCACCACCGCACACGGTTCCTTCGACTCCTACGCTCTCACATCCCATTTGTTTGGGATACCCATGCTCACGAGTCTTTCGATGCCCTCCAAGCGAGGCTCTCACATACGCCATGGTCGCCCTCCCGACTTTGTCGGGACTTCATCCTATATATCTCCGCTTCCTATTCGGTCGCGGAGTCCTTATCCCGAAGGATGACCATGGCATTGAGCATGTGATCTACTATGTCAGTAAGAACCTTGTGGGGACCCCACGCTCGTACTCCTATGACGAGAAATTAGCATTTGAGCATCGTGTTCTCGATCCAAAAACTTCGTCATTATATACTCCTGCGCGTCCACCAAGGTTGTGACAAATTCCAACCACTGTGGCTTTCCTATTGAGTCGTCGTATCCTCAGCGAAATGCTTGGTTGGGTCGTTATTCTTGAGGGTCGACCTTGAATTTGTCACCCAAAAAGTAAGAAAACGGCCCTCGGCCGAGCTCGTTTACGAACTTCTCTTGGGATCGCAAGACCCTCCCGGGTGTCGCGGTTCACACCGATGAACACTTGTTTTTCCATTACTTACGATGACCGCAGTGGTACGCGTGTTCTTGTTGCGAACCCAAAAGTTCGCCCTCCCCTGGCCAGTGAGGCTCGTCGACGTATCCCGACACCGGGCCCAAATGCCTTCTTATCGGTGAGCGACCTCTGTCGTCGACGGGATTGATGCGTCCTTCGTCGTTTGCCTCACGCACGGCGGGCGGGCGGTCAGCAATGCACCTTCGCCGCGGCGCTTGCGGTGGCCACCTCTCCCGGTCTTGCTACGCCCAAAAAATAATACGTGTAGGGTGTTTGACGCTTCCCTCTTCGGTCGTTGCATCGAGCGATCAAACGCGTCCCAATTGCCAACATTTCACCCCTAAGGCGAGAGGCTCCACCGACTCCCCTCCCCGTGGGTCGTCCCTTTGGTCCTTACCTTAAATGGGCCATCGACTTTATGGAGTGTCGCCTATCTCTGGTAACCACAAGTAGCCATCGTGGCGGTCGACTATTTCACCAAATGGGCCGAGAGCCAGCCTTGGCATTCAACGACACGGCGGCTACGCGGCCCTCTTTTTCTTTAACCATGTTATAGCTCGCTTCGGGGTTCCCAAAACAGCGGTCTCTGATCATGGCGGACATTTTGAAGATGAGATATGGCATGAGCTATCCTCAGCATTGGGTTTTGAGCACCAATATTCCTCCTCCACAATACCCCCAAGGTAATGGCCAAGTTGAAAACGATCAACAAAACCCTCGAGACCATGCTTCAACGAACGGTGAATAAGCACAAAACCAGCGGCATCTCATGCTCTTTCACCTTATGGAGCTGTCGAACCTGTTAAAACGCATGCAGGTTCACTCCTTTCCACTGGTTTTGGAGAGGAGCGGTTCTCGTCGAGTGTGAAATCCTTCTCTTAACGACTAGCCGTTGAACTTCTCACGACACCCAATAGCTAGAACAACGACTTATCATGCTTGAACGTGCAAAGAAGACAGCCGTATTGCCTTGCAAACCATGGAAGCGGCAAAAAACGCACCAAAGCTGGGTATGACCGAAAAGTCCAACCTCGCACTTTTCATGTGACCTTGTTCTAGTCTATGACCGGGCCCATGATGTCACGGGTCATGGGAGAAGTTTGACTCATTATGGCTAGGCCCTTACATCATTAGTAAGGATCTTGACGAAGGCATACCTCTTAGAGGATTTTGAAGGTCATCCCTTCCTAACCCTCGCAATGCACTCTATCTTAAGAAATATTACCCTTAGCATTTCCCCTCGGAAATGCATGTTTTATTTTCTTTTAGATAGCCGACTGTTGTTTCATTTTTCCTACTTCACGGGGACCCATTTTCGTCCTGTGAAGTTACCTCACCTTCATTTAAAATCGAATTTCCTCACCTACGCCACTTGTATTGGGGGCACCATGCGCACGCAACATCCATGTTCGTGACGATTTTCGTCATGAGTACCCACCTTGTACTCATGTTTCCATGGTCCCCCATTGGAGCCTTTCTTGTATGGCGACACTATCGTGTCACCCTTGTTTAGAGCATCCAAGTTGAGTCATCATCGCATTCATGAGTCTATCTGCGTACCATTGTGCCCCACCACAACCTACGCTTCCGTTATTGCTTGGTTCCTCTCTTGCCGCATATCATGACCTTCCGGCCCTCCGCATGTCCCTATCCCTTACGATATTGTGTCCCGTCATTTGCCATGTCATTCATGCCCTTTATGCTCTAACAAGGGAAGTCGTCCATTCGCCACCCCATCCTTTCCATTCCGCCATCATCATTAGTGTCGATCGTAGTCACTCTACTATTTTCTCTCGTGCCTTAGTTGAGGATCTCTCATTACCTCACCTATGGCGGACCTCCTTTTGTCGACATCGACTCATTCATTCCGAAGCCGAGGTCTACGGGCGGTGTACCTTGGTTCCGGCTTCCACTATTGTTCGGTGCCTCGGATGGGGCAAAGGATCTCTTCTTGCCCAACCGATTGTTTCTCCGACTCCTTTCGACGCAGTCGAGATCATTATACTCGATGGTGTGGGTGATCCGGCTGTTGACTCTTGATGGATTAGAAAGGTGTGTGGCAGATGTCTCGGCCCTCGCGAGGGGTGGCCACACGGTGGCCCCCCACATGCCGGATGACCTCTTCTTTAACGACCTTCGTCACGGCTCCACCGGTTACCGGTAAGTGTTGGCCTTAGCCACTTGCGGCCACCTCTTTTGATTTGCATGTATCGGTCGGCTTTTGTGAGCTGCCACATTTACGGGGGGCATTTGGGTTGTATTTGCCTCATGTACTCGGATATTATTGTACTAGTCACACGTTATCCCGAGGCACGGCATGTATGTGAGACTCTTCATTGCATTCTTATGCGGCTCTTGATTGTGCCGGTACATGCTCTATGGTTCGGTCCCTTGTTTACGGACACACTATTCTTTTGTACTTTGTCTCGGCGGGCATGGGTATGCCTCCCCGCCGCCTTCGGCACGGTACCCTCTCGCAAAGAACTTGTTGCACACAAAGGTCTGCGTCTCCTCGAAGTCTAGTCCTTGACCACACTATCTACCTCACATTTCTCTCTCGACATCCCCTTTTTGTTGTCTAGTGATTGCATTCTAGCGTACACTTCGGTCATACGATTTGCTCTGACACTCGCACGTTTCGGGGGCAATGTTACACCATTTTTTGGTCATCTAACCTTTCACCATTAGATGGACCCAAGTACCATGTAAGACCGAGTTTTACCCTAAGTAAAGCTGGCTTTCACTATGTTAAAATAGGAAACCCCAAAAGGAAATATTAAACAAGCCTATATTTGTTTGATTTTCCTCATGGAATAATTAATTAAACCATAATTTAATTATTATTCCCGGTCATATTTAACCCAAAAAACAAAGAAATTAATGAGATAAACCCATAGTTATCTTATTATTTTCTAGGAATAATTATTTAAATCTTATTTAGATAATATTCCTTGTTAAATATGACCAAATCAACCACCATTAATCAAATAAATCATTATTTATTTGATTGTATCTGTTCCACTTCCTTAAAAAGATAAATAAATCATTTATTTATTTATTTATTCTTCACTAATCGAGGATTTGACCCAGGTCAAACACCCTTTCCCTCCAACAAATAATAATAAAATATTAAATGAAATTTGGATCTAGATTTGATTAACATTATTTTAATCATGCACCAAGATCTAGAATGACCCAATATTTTGTTATAAATAGGAGGGTTTTCTATCTGTTCTTACCACCTTTTGTTGCACCCATTAGATCTCTGGATCTATACATGGTCTCATTTCTACCATTTTGCTCCCATTGAGCTCTACTTTACGCATTGGGTTTTCTACATCTGAGAAAAGCTTAGATCTGAAGTCTTTTGAGGACTACAAAGACACATCCCATTGAGAATGGATACCTTCTTGTTTCCTCCCAGGTGCACAATATAAAAAATTCGTTAAGTAGTGTTCTTGTCTTTGTCACCATTGGATGCATGAATGACTCTTTGCTTTACCTTAATGTCTTTCCATTTATAGATCTGTTTGTTGCGACATTTTTTAACTACTAATCGCAGATCTGAAGATGTTTGGCAGCCTCTATTGTTGTTAGGGCTATTAGTTATGCGTAGCTAAAGTGGTTATTTTTCGTACACTTCGACGAAGAATTCATACTAACAGTGACCTCTCCACCGGAGGCCTTTAACGACCGAATACCCTGTCCACCTCTTGCAGCCCCCCTTGAACATTTGATACAATAATCACAGATAGTTTCAAAATTCTCTTTTGAAATATCTCCTTTACCCACTATATTCAGGAGTTGCGGAGAGTCTTCTCTGAGTGCTCTAAGAGGAATGATCTTTAGAATGTCCTTATCCAAGTCACTATGTCCAGACCTCTGCAGTATGTATTTAAATCGTTCTACACAGTCCTCCATATTTTCATCTTCCTTCTGTGAAAATTTAAATATTTCCTCCTTGATGTCACGAGACTTACAATAGTCTTGGTATTTTTCCAAGAAGGCTTTCTTCATTTCGTCGCATGAAGTCATTGTGCTTCCCCCTAAACCCATAAACCATCTCAGGTTTGTCCCCTTTAGGATAGCAGGGAATATTTTCAACTTCTGAGCATCAATCATATAGTCGTATCCTCGACAAGCAATATCAAATTCAAAAAGGAACGTATCAGGGTCCTCCGAAGAGAGCCCATGAAAACTAGGCAAGGCTGTCAAAGGTATGGGTCTCATTGGTGCATCGCCTGTAACGTTTTCTATAGGAAAATCAATGGAGGAACTTACAGGTGCCATAAATATCTTCCAATACTCACTTGGAATTTCGGTCAGTTTCGCAGCTGGTATCTGGAGTGATTCAACCGAAGGTGGTCACACCGCACTTCCCTGGTCCCTTAGTAACTCAGAGTCCTTCAAAAATTCCTTTACTAGATCAGAGTCTCTTAATTCAGCAACATGAATTCTCACAGCCCTGCCTTGGTCTCTTGGGGACGAAAACCCTTTTTGAGGTTCTTCTTCCTAGTTAGAGTTGCTCAATTCTTCTGATCCCTTACTTGCCACTTCATCCCCTTCTGCTGTTGATAAGGATTTCTCTTCCACTGGTACCCTGTTTATTGAATCCTCTGCTGTAGAACGAAAATCTTCTGGTACCATGGATGGCGTTGGTTGTTCCACGGACTGCCCTTTGGACTTTGTTTGAACCCTAACCCTAGCAGCAGCACGGGATGATGCCTCAGATCTAGATTTTTCAATAATTTCCTAAATATACGTATTCCTCCCCAAATCCTTCTCTTTCTTTGGGGGTCTTCCTCTACTCCTCTTTTTCGGATCTTTGTTCATACAAATTGTGGAAAGTTTTCGTTAAAAAAATCAATCATTAGCTCAAGACCCGAAGTAGGACAGATAACTTCCTCCCTGGGATGAGAGAAGAGATTCACAGGAAATAAAACAAAATAACAAAAGAAAAGAAATCAGAGTTCATGACCTGGAGCAGAGTAATAACATACCCTCCCCAAGACGAGAAATTGGCCCCTAGAACGAAAAACAGGAAATAAAATAAAAAACAGGAAAGAAAGAAAAACTAGACTATGCCCAAGACTTAGGACTTTTACAAAATACCTTCCTCAAGATGAGGGTTTAATTTTTACAGAGAACAAAATAATACAAGAAAAAAGAAATAAATAAAGCAAAAAGAAAATACAAGGCACTTACACTCAGGATTTGAAGCTGGGCAATAGATTCCCACCTCAAGATGAGAGATCGAATCTGAGATCTACTGTAGATCTTGTTCTTGCACCTGTTAGCCTTCCCCAACAATGACGCCAAAATGTTGGTGTCCGGATATGAACAAGATTCAATCCTTTTTCCACATAAATTATCAACCCAAGGGCATTAGTTATTTCAAGACTAACGGCAAAGTATATGCAGATACAAGAACTGTGGTCTGCTGTGAATCACAGGTTTAATCTATAACACAAATACCATTGTAACAACAATAAATAAACTGCAGAAATATAAAGCATCCACAGTAATTAACGTAACTTTAACAGCAATTAAAGCATCACACAAAACACAATACTGAAAGAAAAGAAAGAAGAATGCAGCACCTGATCACAAGAGTGGGCCCAACTCTTGGATCAGGGCTGCGGAAGCTCAAGTATTACAAAAGAAACAATGAGCTGTTGTGTACTGATTAATAATAGGAATATTAATTACAAGATCTGTATCTGTGTAAGGGTCCCTTGATTCGCAGCCCGTAGGCTTCTTTATACCATAGTCCTGAGATCCCCCAATTTCTCCCAACAACTCCATTGTTACAAAAATACACATTGTTACAACGGCAACCGGATTGCCCAGCAAGAGACCGTAAGAAACCCAAAGATAACGCTGATACATCCATGGAAGTTACGTTGTAGCAGCAAATAAAGGAGGTGTTGGAAAATGATGGCCTATGCCCTGTCTTGCGGCCGTGACGCCCTTGTTGTAGCCAAATCTGAAGAAATATAGGAGTTAATACATAAAAAGGTAAAACCTCCATGGAAAGTACATCATTAATCAAATATCCCATAAAAGATAGGAAGAAGGGTTTTACCTCATGCTTTTAAGATGATTAATGGCACAAAGAGATAGAAAGGTAGGATAAAATGAGAGAAGAAAATATACAAATCCAGTGCCCAACAACCACCACATCTCTTCTCCGAGATAAGCTACCAATGCCCTAACTAGTTTATTTCCATTTTGTCTGCAAACAAATTTCAGTTCTTTGATATTAATGAAATGAAGTGTTATTTTTTATGAATCTTTGTATTTATGGTTATATGTGTATTATGTTGCATTCCTGCATAAATCTGGATCAACTAGTTTCATATATTCTCTCCTTAGTGCTCACCCTATTCACATATGCATCATTTCAACAATAATTCCAATCACTTAAATCTATATTTATATTTCACTGCCTCTTTTACCATGGGTATTTATCCATGGTATTGACCCACGGCATCACGGGTTGACTGGGTTAAGCTACTCCTCTTATGCATCAACCTACTATGTTCCTTTCTTTGCATATGGCGTTGATCTCATTCAATGTAATTCAAATGATAGTTCCCTTTTGTCCAACCTTTTATCATTTGTGCACTTCACATATGCCCATGTCTATGATCATGGGCCCAACATCCCAAGAGCACTCTATATGATACAATGATGATTAGACTTCAAAGGTTATTCCTTAACCCCTAGTCATCGAGGTTTGTGGCTATCTCCTTTACATACCAAATACCAAAGAACCTTTGAAGCCATCAACGAAAACTGCTGGATGAATGTGCAACCATCATTGAGTGTTATGACCTTATCCTTATCTCCATATTGGATATCATTGGAATTCATTAGTTAGATGGTTAAGCACTTATGACAGTGGGTTGTGACCTCGTCCCTATCTCCACATTAGTCTAGTATACTCCATCACAAGCATCTAATAAACATAATTGTAACTAACATACTTATCTAGACTGCTTGCATTTGTCAAAAAAATTCCCATCATACAGAGACTCCTCATACCCGACTTATTTAATCCATGATTATTTCAATCTATCGGTAGGCTAGTATAAGACTCACATCAGCCTATTCTTTTGAACTACTAACTTTGGCATAAAACGTAGGTTTTCAAACATTTTAGCCAAATCAAAAGACACAGAAAGCCTCACCAAATACAATCATGGCACGGTTCCTAAGACCTCATGCACTTCCATGTCAATCCATGGTGGACCAATCACGACTTGTAGCATGGTCTTTTTTCCAAGTCATTTTCGCCTCGTTGTACTTGTATAAATTATGATGTATATTTGTAACTTCTCATGAAATATTAATCAAAATCACAAGACACAAACCTACTCTACTCTCCGTGGAATTCAATTCACAATTTAGAACAATAATCTGAGACATGCAATAATATTAGTGACCTAGCTTAAGGAGGGGCAATTTTACAGTAAAGCGCCAATTTTCAGGTATTAAATTTCAGCTTTTGTTTGATTTGCGCACTATTCCTTCCTTTTTCATACCGATACCAAGCCTCGACTTATCCATCGGTACCTCACCGCGCTTGTGACATTGTATGCAAAAAACACCACGTTTATGTAGTTGTATAGTGGAAACACCAAATTTCGATCTCTACACCAATTGCCATTCCATTTTCCTACTATGTCCTCTGTTGTTGCCCTCTACTACTTGATCTTGGTTTGGCTCCACCTGATTTTTTGTGTGCACTATAATTAACACCAATAACACTCTAATTGACATAAAAAACAACACGCATAGCCAACAAAATTATCTCAAAAACATAAAAAATATTATACTTATATTCTCATTTAATATTTAACAAACAAAATAAATAATTAAAATTTTCAATTAATATGCCTATTAATTAATTAATCTTTAATATTTAAGAAACAAAATAAATAAATATTATTTTTCAATTAAGATGCCTATTAATTAATTAATCTATCAAATATTAAATTTATGTTTCCTTTCTTTCACGGTTTGAGAAGAATAATAATTAAAAATTATATTAAATTTGTGTTCCCTTTCTTTCACTTTCACGGTTTAAAAATAATAATAATTAAAAACTATATTAATTCTAATCTATTTTGGATTAGAATAAATAAATATTTGATGATAATCAACCAACAATACTCAACTCAAGGATTGTTGTGATATAGATAAAATTTATTCGAATCAATCAAAATTCCAATAATGCAATCGAAGGAAATATACAAAAGGATATTGAATATTGAAAAGCCCAATATCTCGCTTACACAATAGGAGAAGAAATATTAGCCCCCATATCATATTTTGTCCTTGTCTTTTTGAATTCTCGAGGGAAATCAATTGTTTTATAATAAATAAATAAATTTCGAAAGAAAAAACCATTATAATAATAATAAAACATAAAAAGGGAAACCCACTTTTATTAATAATGAAGTTTGGACTGTCGCCAATGAATGAAAAAGCAAAATTGAACTGTTCAACGAATCCAACAAAGCAATACGGGCGTGCCATCGAATATTCCATAGAATGAAGAAGCCAAAAATGAGCCAGGAATGAATCCCACATGATTGGGACTTATATTGAAAGACATGTTGTCAGCAAGTGGACAAGATATGCAAATTGGGCTCCATAGAAAAACTAGAGCACCTTCAATAGGAATGGTAGGGGTGGAAGCCAACAATCTATAATTGTTTTTTCAACTTCAATATATAATGGCAGGGGTGGAAGCCAACAATAACCACACTCTCACACCTTTGGGAATGTTTACATAATCCATTGGAAAAGACAAAGAACGGTCAAAAAATGAGTTTCAACTTTTTACATGGCCTAATTTGACAGGAGCATGTTGGAAGAGGATCCATCTCAAATCATTCATGGTTTTATAACATATTTATTAATAAAAAATTTATTTGTTAATTAAAATTGGGTGATGGTATTTTTTTTAATGAGATGGTGATGTTTCTTTTATTAAGATTTAATTTTGTCCTTTGTTTTTTTAATTAAGATTTTTTATTTCCTTACTAAAGATTTTTTAATTAAGATTTAATTTTGTCCTTATTAAGATTTTTTATAATATTATATTTATCAAATGTCTTCCTCATGGTTGGTTGTTAAGTTGAATTAGATGTGACATTTGTGATTGGAGTTGTTATTTATAAGTTATTTATGGACAAGTGAAGATAGAAGAGAAAAGATAATTAGAAAAAAAATATTTTAGGTAAAAAGTATAAAAAAATAAATTCAAAATATTAGAAAATAAGTAAGTTGCATTTTATTGTTTGAGTAGGAGTTTATAGTTAAGTGGATATAAGGTTGATTTATCAATTATTTATGTGTATCTTTTTGTATAATGTCATTTTAGATGGTGTATGTACATTAACTTAGATTTAGTAAGATTCATATCTAATATGTATTTCAAGTTTATTGAGCTTTAGAATGGATATTTCCACTCCATAAATTTACTCAAATTACTAAATTGCAATTATTAAAATCTAAAATATGCATTAACAAATATACCATATCAAATATTAAAATGAAATACAATAATCCTATTATCATTTTACATACATTTGTACAAATACAAGTACATTAAACATAAACATTACATTACATGCCTTGAATAAAGCACATATATATCTACAACTCACATGCACCTTGAGATTATAGAGCTCTTAGATGCACTTCCACTGTGATGTCTACTCAATATGTACACTCCACACATTTATGTATATAGTAAAAATGTCAAATATTAGGGTTGGGTATTATTTTATTAAGGGACTTTTGTGTCTAATAATATTTAGAGGGCTAAGGAACCCAATAAGTAATAGTATGGAAGAGTTATTATTGGTACTCATGCATCTATTTAATAATCTTAAGTTTTGGTGTATGTAACTTTGTGATTTTCTTTTCAAGGAAACTTTTGGTTGAAGTAACTTAGTTTTTTATGAAACAATATTTTTAGGAGAATGTAAAAACCATGGAATTGTATGATTGTAAAACTAGAGAGTGGAAGCATTAACCAACTTTAAGGAATAAGTTCAATTTAGTCGTTGACACTAAATGTTAGTCATTAACAAAATCCAACGTTTCATTCTAGATGATATGTTCCTTAAGCTTGCATTGCAATATACATGAGCTTGGTGGTGATATTGCAGATGATTCTAGATAGAAGTCTTAAACAAGCATAAGTTAATTAATGGTTATCATTGGTTAGTAATCAAAATTGTGTTTCATGTAAGATTAAACAAGATATATGAACTCAATCCCAAGCAAAAGACTTGGTTATAAAAACTCAAGACCATAAGAAAATCTCCTTTGGAACTCCAAAATACTTGATTCGCATGGACTCTGGTACATGATGACTTTGTCATTAGAAAACAACTAAAACACCTAAGAGTGCATCAACCTTATGTGCAAAAAGCAAACAATTGAACACCTTCTTTTGTTAAGTAAATGTGGCAAGTCATCCCAAGATTGTGTTGCTATATTCTACAATCGATTACTCAACTCTCCCATTTCCTAGGAGATAGCTCCTCTAGGATATGGACTCTTTTGTTTTGTTGAACATAACATGGTATGGTAGAGGATTAGAGTCACTATTTATATCGCGTCATGAAAACAATGAATAATTGTTTGTTTAATAATGCACAATAGTGTCAAGGAAAATTTCGTAGATAGGCTAATTTTACATGATCTTTCCAAAATAAAACACTAATTTCCTTTTATTTCCAAAAATAATTCACCCAAATTTTATAAAATAAAATTGTTTTACATTAAAAAATGCCAAAATTTTATAGAGACTATATAAATCATTAGAAATTTGAATTTTTTACAAAAATATCACCAAACATTTTACATATTACATATTAGGAATTAGTCATATTTTCCAAAGTTTGTACACTTTAATATAAATTTCCATCCTTAAAATCTTCTCTTAACATTGCAATTCTTTTATCTCAAATGATAACTCCCTAATATGTGTCCATCTACAATTGCAAAAATAAGTATAAGCAACAGGGGTGGAGATGGAGGAAGCACATTCACATAAACTATCAAATTTGTGTATCATATGCCATGCATTATGAATGATAACCCCTCATTGTTTATCCTCCTAACTTACATTACACACTCTCAAAGTTTTGCTATTATTTATCTGACCAAAAAGTTAATCCTACTCTCCATGAATGCATGAAGTACCAATGATGGTTATCATTGGTTAGTCATCAAAATGGTGCTTTATGTAAGATTAAACTAGATATATGAACTCAAACTCAAGTAAAATACTTGGTTATAGAAACTCAAGGCCATATGAAAATCTCCTTTGGAATT
Source organism: Pinus albicaulis (assembly GCA_034641835.2). NCBI lineage: Eukaryota > Viridiplantae > Streptophyta > Pinopsida > Pinales > Pinaceae > Pinus > Pinus albicaulis. The sequence continues at coordinate 90,256,844 of CM076569.1, read as the reverse complement.
CTAAAATACTTGATTTGCATGGATTTTGGTACATACAGACCTAGCCATTGGAAAACAACTAAAATACTTAAGAGCACATCAACCTTATGTTGAAAGACTAAACAATTGAACGCCATTTTTGTTAAGTAACTTTGCCAAGTCATCCCAAGATTGTGTTACTAGATTCTACAACTAATTACTCAACTCTCCCATTTCCTAGGATATAACCCCTCTAGGATATGGACTCTTTTGTGTTGTTGAACATAACATGGTATGGTAGAGGATTAGAGTCACTATATTGTATCGCGCCAGGAAAACAATGAATAATTGTTTGTTTAACAATGCACAACAATGCTAAATTTCACATATGGGCTAATTTTACATGTTTTCTCCAAAAACAAAAAAAAGTATTCACTAATTTCCTTTTATTTCCAAAAACAATTCACCCAAATTTTATAGGATAAAATTGTTATACCTTAAAAATAGCCAAAATTTTAGAGACTATACAAAATCATTAGAAATGCGAATTAAAATAAATAAATATCACCAAACATTTTATACATTATATATTATAAACTAGTAATATTTGCCAACATTTCTACACTCTAATATAAATTTCCATCTTTAAATTGTTCTCTTAATATTACGATTTTTTTTAGCTTATATGATAACTTCCTAATATGTGTCCATCTACAATTGAAAATATAAGTATAAGTAACAAGAGTGGAGATGAAGGAAGCACATTCACATAAACTATCAAATTTGTATATCATATGCCATGCATTATGAAAAAATAATTTTAAGTGAAAAGGTATAGAAAAATAAATCTAAAATATTAGAAAATAAATAAGTTGCATTTTATTGTTTGAGTAGGAGTTTATAGTTAAGTGGAAATAGATTGAGTAGGAGTTTAAAGTTAAGTAGATATAGATTTGATTTATCAACTATCCATGTGTATTCTTCAATATAATGTCACATTAATTTAGGTGCATTGGGTATATTTAACATGCATATTAACTTAGAATCAATTAGATTCATATCGAATAAGTACTTCAAGTTTATCGAGCTTTAGGATGGATATTTCCATTCTATATATTTAGAGAAATTATTAAAATATTAATTGTTAAAATCCAACGTATGCATAACAAACAAGTCACATCAAATATTAAAATGAAGTAAAATAATCATATCGTCCTTTTACATTATTTGTACAAGTAGTGTGCGGAACAAAGTTTTTTGTTTTTTATTGATTCAGAAGATCTTAAAATACAAAGTTTGATCTTACAGACTCAAACGTTCTTTCCTGAGATAGACTGTAACGGCATTTACTAGCATTTGCTTCCCAATGAATGAGATAGCTTTCTGGAGGCTACTTAGCCAATTACATACTCAGTCTATAGAACAAAACACAAAGCACACTTATAGACAAACCTATAAGATCTGGCCACTTTAGGTTCTTATCAGTGCCGAGCACACTGATATGCAGGCTTCTCAGATCGACCTACAAACTTGGATCTGAACTTTGTGATGCAAGCAATTCAGGCTATAAGCCTGCATATGCAGAGCAGGAAGGTTTGCAGAATCCTTCGACACTAAACACACAAGACTATGACTCTCTAACTCTCAACATATGATGCCCAAATGAGCCTTACCCTCCTTCATTTATAGGAAAGGAGAGGGGACAAGCACTTGAGTGTCGCTCCTATCTGTCCAGAGGAATCTTAGTACGTTGATCAATCAATCAGGTAGTTGTGGGTCAAACCGCACCAGCTGTAGGAGAAGTGCTCCGAGTCTCCCGAAAAATCGAATCATTGTACAACTTTATTTATCATGATTCTACATAATGGATGCTTTTAAAAAACCCATGAGAAAAGACTTCAAACGAATATTTACATAGTGGAGAATTTTTACCGGAAAGCCCATGGGAAAACCGGTCACTTTAAGTCCGTGACTAGACATTACTACAATGTGGATATTTTTTAGGAACTCACGAAAACCATTAAAAAGATTCTTCAAGAATGGAAATACTAGGAAACCAATATTTCTTGTATACAGCCTCATCTCAGGCTTTTGTATAGATACGCCTGATGATCATTGGTTTACCAAGGACAATTTGGTGTTTGATTTTCGTCAGACTAACCATTCACGATGCCTGATCATATAATGATGCAAAATATCATCATCACTGAATCTCAAGAGGTCATTTACAGTATTACATGCAGAGTGGAAACATTCAATATTTCTTTCGAAGCACCAGTTGCAATGTTCTTGAATCAAGGACTCATAATAAATTGGATCAATAGTAGTCTTATTAACTCCATAGTCACTCCACCAGTCATGAAACCATTCACTTTTCTGGTTTCTTTGCATTATCCATGTAGGCCCAAATTTGATTTTTGTATAGTGGGTTTCTCCTTTTCCATCAACGTTTAATATATCCCACCATAATTTCTTATATCCTGCAAAATCATAAACAATGTCAGGAAAAATCAAAGAGGGATTATTTCCTGGCCATAAAGCACTTCCTATAGTCCATGCAGGGTCTCTTGTTCTATTAATACAAAAATATCAGTGGTAGATTCGGCGCCTATCTCCTCCCTCAGACCAAATCATGCTGATATCATGGAAGTCATTACTGAGGCTTTCTTCTGCAATATGGGAATCCATCATGCTTTTAGAATATACCATATCATGTATCCATTTATTACCTTTAGGATACACTCTCCTTTCTGGCACTAAGTGAAGGATGTCAGTATGAGGCTGCAAATTTGCATCCAAGACCTTTGTATTCCTTAGTTTCCAGGTTGGCTTCCATTGGTCTCTGTATTCTGTCGAGCACTTCTTGTTGCTGGTTAAGATCCCATTCTGTCACAATCATTAAAAATTGTGCAGGCTGAATATACTCTCTGCTTAAAAAGTCAGGAAGACTGTTTTCTTCTGCTTTAATATGCTCGACATCGAAATCAAAGTTTGCAAACAGAGCTTGCCATCTGGAAAACTTAGCTTCTCAAGCTTTCTTGATGTCTTTAGTCAACACTTTCTTCAGAGCAGAGGCATATGTTCTTAGAAGAAACTTCTTATTAACAAGGTGGATTTCAAATTTATCCACAGCATTCCAAGCAGCTTTAACTTCTTTTTCAATGGTGGAGTAGTTTTTCTCAGCAGGACTCCACGTACCTGATACAAACTGAACCACTTGTTCTGTGCCATATTTCTTCTTCTTAAGTATACCTCCCCAACCTTCATTGCTAGCATCAGATTCAACAATCTTATCAGTGTCGTCATCAGCAAAAAATAATATAGGAAGATTTTTACCTTGGACTTGATATTTCTGACTGCAGCAGTATGATCTTCGGTCCATGGCTTTGGATTTTTCTTGAGTCTTTGATTTAACAAAGATCTATCTTTGGCACAATCCTGATAGAAGTTGCTCACATAATTTAAACATCCTAAAAATCTCTGCAACTGAGTTTTGTCAGTAATAACATCTGGAAATTTATCTACAAAATCCAGAGCATGCTTTTGCAGAGAGATTTTTCCATCTCTAATAGTATGGCCAAGAAATTTGACAGAGGTCTGAAACATCTCTATATTTTTCTTACTTAAAACCAGGCCATTTCTTTTTACAACATTTAGGAAAATATTTACATGCTTAAAATGATCATGCAAATTCTTTGAAAAAATCAAAACATCATCAATATATACAATTAAACATTTAAAGTATGGTTTAAAAATAGATTCCATAACCTTTTGGAATTTGGATGGAGCATGCTTCAATCCAAAAGGCATGACATTCCACTCATAGTGTCCTACTGGGATGCTAAATGCAGTTTTGAATTTATCTTCTTCTTTGATCGCCACTTGCCAGAAACCTGACTTCATATCAAACTTTGAAAATACCTTGGCGCCTGCAATTCTGGACAACAGCTCACCTTTATGTGGAATGGGATAGGTGTTATCAGCAAGTACAATATTCAAAGGTTTATAGTTGATAACTAGTCTGGGGATACCTCTGATCTGTTCTGATCTTTTATTTACATAGAAGCCATAATAGTTCCAAGGACTATCAGACTCCCTGATCAACTTCCTATCCAGTAGATTCTCAATCTCTTTGCTGCACAAATCTCTGTATTCTTTATTCATGGGGATTTCCTTACTCTTACAGGGTCTTCCTTCATAATCTGACTTGTAAGGCAATTCAACAGAGTGCTGTTTTCTGTTCCAGAAAGCATTCGGTTCTTCTGCACAGCATTCTGATTCAAACCTTAGCTTTAAATTAGACATTTGATTCTTGATGTGTGGAGAGTTTAATTGTTCTCCAATTCTCAGTGTTGCCTTCAAATCCTTTAAATCATCAAGTTGATTACTGGCCATTTTCAATTGTTCCATGGCTTGGACCATGGTGGAAATCCTGGGAGTGGATATATAAGGCAACTTAATTTTCTTAGAACTCCCATCTGTTTTGGGCACAGTAATGAAGTAACCAGCCTTATTATTTTCCAATCTGGCTGATCCGTGTGGTTCCACAGCAGCTAGAAACACATTGCCTAAAATGCATTCAACTGGAATATCTGCAACTGCAAATTTCAATTTTATACAATGCTCATCAAAGCAAATGCTAGCTTTTGGAACTTCATATTTCAATTCTTTTTCATCCAATCCAACAAATTTTCTGAAATATTTTACCCAATATCTGGATGGGATGATCTTATTGTGAAGGAAATTTATGTCTGCACCTGAGTCAATCAATGTTCTAAGAGAGAACACTTGTCCTTTTATACAAATGTCGAGCATAACATGGTGATGCTGATATTGGATAGTTAGAAGTCTCATTTCTCTAAATCCAGTAGCAGTATATTTTTTCCCTTCAAAGATTTGGACATTTGTATTTCTAATTGGTTCAAAATAATATTCTTCTTCTTCATGCTGTTTTCCTTTTTCCAGTGGAGAAACTTTTTCTTTTAAAGTAGAAATTTCAGATTTTAAAGTATGAATCTCTCTACTTACCTCCCCCAAAGTGAGTTGGCAAACTTTGACTTGTAGTTGGCTTCTCTGGAAGGCTTTTGTGTTCCTTTCATAGGATGCTTCAATAAACAAAGGATTTGAAGAAGATGCTTTCTTTGTGCTGTGCACTTGACTTAGAAATGCTTCAAGAAGCTTATTCTTCATGTCTCCTTCATCAAGTTCTCTTATTTGAGACAGAATTTTTAATTCTGCATCATCAGCAATCTGTGCCATGAGGAATTTTTCCTTGGGCTGCTGAAAAGAATGGGATTCTTCTTCATCAGAAGAATCATCATCAGAAAAACTAGATTCAAATTGACAGTCACACTTATCTGAATCAGAACAAAAAATATGTGGCCTGAACATATAATTCTTCTTTAGAAGAGGAAGAATATGAACTTTGAGAATCAAAGGTATTACCAGCCTGAAATTGCTGGAGTTGTTCTCTCATTACAATGGTAGGAAAATTTTCTGTTCTATGGTTCCTTGATCCACACTTATAACACATTGTAGGAGATTCAATTTTTATAGCTTTCTTATTTCGGACAAGAGTCTGAGATTTCTTACCTCTGTTCTTTTTAGATTCTTCTCCATCTGAACATTTTGTTGAAGTATGACCTGTTTTGCCACACAACCAGCAGGTCAACTTATCCCATTTTTCTTGCTTGAAAGAACGCAAGTGAATGTCAGATGGTTGATAGTAGTGGGTCTTGGGGACATATTTGTAATATCCTTTTCTTGATTTCTGTTGACCCCTTATATTTTTGTGATATTTGGTTGGGTAGTCTCTGGTCTGCCTTCTTGCTTTCTTGGCCTGCTTCTTTTCCTTTCTTCTTTTAACAATAGGATCATTTAAAGAAAGACCATATTTATGGCAGATGGATTTGCTGTCAGGCATCCTTGATCATTTCTGCAGAGACTTATTCACTTTCATGTTAGTGCATAAACCAACCATAGCCTTAGTAATGATGGTATAAATTTCTCCCCATGTTAAAGATTCAAATGGAAATTGGAAAACATCTTGTTGTTTAAGCAAATCAACAAACTTTGAAGGAAGAGCAGCAAGATAAACTTGTTTCCAAAGAAAATTCTTTGGATCTTTTACTTCAAAAATTCTCTGTTTCCAATCTCTGTGAAAATCTTCATATTGAGATAACTTGTAACATTTAAGGTTCATGAGAATCATCTCATTCTTATCTGCTATCTCAATTTCCGAACCAGACCAGTGTTCTAGAATCATGGAAGTCAGAGCTCCTATCATATTGTTTTGAGGAGTACCATATGTGTTGTGAATGATGTCACCTTGTTCATCTCTGAGGACTTCACTTTCCATTTTTCTTATGAGGGCTGGTGATGATTCTATTTCTCACCATTTAAGCAATATACCAGTAAAACATTGAATGATAGTTTTACAGGCTTCAATTTCAGACTTACCCCTTAAGCACATTAGCTTATACTCGGTGAACATCATATCAAGCATTTGTCTTATTTGGCCTACATTCAAACTATATACATTCCATTCTCTGTGAGCATCTAGATGGAATGTATAGGCCTCTGGAATCTTCCCTTTACCACTTAGGTCAGGAGTAGGATATCTTGTGAATTGGCTTTCCAATGGCTCATACGTTGGAAGGATACAGGCTTCTGAACCTGAGGGAGATTCTTTTTCTGTTTCTTTGAATAAAGAGGCTACAGTAATATTCTCTATAGTTTCTGCCTCTTTACTGGATTAAGGTTCTTCTCTGGGAAGAAGATGAGGAAATATGTCAACTGGTTTGACAGGGTGCTGTATCTGAACATTTCTTTTATACAAAAAATAAGCTGGAACGGGTCTATCTACATCTTTAACTTGAGCTTTATCAAACTGTACAGAAAGTTTTTCTATCATTCCCTGAGTAGAGTGAAATTCCTTTTCAACTTTGGCTTCTACTGCTTCAATCTTTTCCAAGAACTCTCTAGAGTAACTTCTCAAAGAAGAAGTAGAAAACTGAATATGATTTAAGCTACTATTTACATCTGAAACTGACACTTGAATACCATCAAAGTATTCTTTCATTGTGGCTACCTTGGCAACATTCATTTCAGGGCCTTTGACTGCAGTGTTTGTCCAGTTGATTTGTTCACTGGCTTTTTGAATTCTTCCATCTATACCTAAGGCATTGTCATCCTTGAGCACCAAACAGATTGCTTTTGCAGAACTTTGTGCTTCTCCTAATATAATGCCTTTATAGGGAGGGAAGGTTGTACTTGTTTCAACCTTACTACCGTCAAGAGTTTGCATGAATGTTGTGTGGTGGAAGGTGTGGCTGTGTCTGTCATCATGACAGATTTTGATTCTAACATATTTTTCCAGGTATAGAAAGATATCCATTCATTATTAGAATCCATGTATTCCTTCCATTCTGTGGCAAGCTTGATTCTTTCTTCTTTGGATGTGCTGACATCAAAAGATGCAGCCTTAGGATGTGTCATTAGATCCCAATTCAACATGGCTTTCATCCATTGGGTATCTATCTTATGTTTTGGGAACCCATCCATAACAGAAAAGAACTTATGCATTTCAGGAATTGATGGCTTCTTGCAATCAGCAGGAAGATCAATAAATCTGCTACTTGGAATCAAATCATTTAACTGTTCCAAGTATCCTATACCATATCTAGGCATACCAGGTGGTCTCAAATTGTTGAATATTTCTGTCAGCCTAGGATCTTCATTTTCCAAGGAAGGTAGGTTGTGCATCATCATCACATGATCAGACTCATGTGGAAATGGAATGTCTAAAAATTTAGGGATTGGACATGGATTGACAGATGTGGAAGGTGGGGCTTCTCCAGTCTTGGGATGATGATTGTAATGAATGACTAATTCAGCAAGTTGGCTTAAATTTACAACAGATTTACAACTTGGGCAAATAACTTCTATAGAAGAAAAATTTACTAACTGGGAAAATTCAAACAAGTCAATATGTTGGCAATGTACAGTGGAATGAGAAGAGCTAATAGTATCAACAACTTCAGGACTTTTATACAGTGGTGAATTTTTGTAGAGGTTATCTATTCTTCAGCGGTCAATAGTGGATCTTCTGGGAAAGGAAATGACAACAGAAGATTTGTCTTCTTGAACATTAGATGATGTAATACTCTGCATTCCGGGAGGTTTGGGATTATTTACAACCCAGTGTTCAAGGAAACTTAAATCTTCCCATTTGATTATCTGGTGTTCTATCTTTTGGTTTTTTGAATTTGCTAGAACTACCACACTGGACTTAGACTCTTGACTAGGAGTATGAAGGACAACAGGACACAAGGTATTAGTGTGTCTAAAACATCCTCTAGTTTGGATAGAGATGTTACTCCTGTTTTTCATCATATCGAATCCAGATGTCTGGATTTGCAACTGCAGAATGTCCTTTATATGCTCATCATAAACATATACAGAGAAGTTAGGATAGCAATCAAAATAAACTGGACCATTTGACAAAGGAGCTACTATCCCTCCTATCAAGGAATCTGTGTATTTATTATGTGTGAGGTCTCTGACTGTGGCAAGTACAAATGTTTCGAGCCCTCCATGAGTCAGAGTACTTATCCCAACCCAGATACAACTCAAATCAAATACTTTCTATTGAGAAATGGATTCATCAAGAAGATCAGTTTCTTTTCGTGAAATAGAAGATAAAGATCAAGCTGAACAAAATCCTTTGAGAGACATGTTTGCTTCATCTTCTATTCGTGTAATAAACTCTGCTGAGTTAGAATATGTAGAAATTCAACCATATGATAGATGGCAGTTTCCTGTTATTAATGCATCTGATGTATATTCCGATCTCTCTCCATTCCATCTGATTGTCGCAACTAGAATTTCTATAAAAGAAATTGTCAGTCAAATTCAGGAGAATTTTGAATGTGTGCAATCCATTCCTCTCCTTAATCCAAAAGCTCTTCAAGCAGAAGCCAAAAGGCTAAAAACCCAAATTTACTAACTGGGAAAATTCAAACAAGTCAATATGTTGGCAATGTACAGTGGAATGAGAAGAGCTAGCAGTATCAACAACTTCGGGACTTTTATACAGTGGTGAATTTTTGCAGAGGTTATCTATTCTTCGGCGGTCAATAGTGGATCTTCTGGGAAAGGAAATGACAACAGAAGATTTTTCTCCTTGAACATTAGCCGATGTAATACTATGCATTCCGGGAGGTTTGGGATTATTTACAACCCAGTGTTCAGGGAAACTCAAATCTTCCCATTTGATTATCTGGTGTTCTATCATTTGGTTTTTTGAATCTGTTAGAACTACCACACTGGACTTAGAATCTTGACTAGGAGTATGAAGGACAACAGGATACAAGGTATTGGTGTGTCTAAAACATCCTCTAGTTTGGATAGAGATGTTACTCCTGTTTTTCCTCATATCGAATCCAGATGTCTGGATTTGCAACTGCAGAATGTCCTCTATATGTTCATCATAAAAATATATAGAGAAGTTAGGATAACAGTCAAAATAAACTGGACCATTTGACAAAGAAGCTAATGTCCCTCCTATCAAGGAATCTGTGTATTTATTATGTGTGAGGTCTCTGACTGTGGCGAGTACAAATGTTTTGAGCCCTCTATGAGTCAGAGCACTTATCCCAACCCGTATATAACCCAAATGGAGATACTGGGTTTTTAGCCTTTTGGCTTCTGCCTGAAGAGCTTTTGGATTAAGGAGAGGAATGGATTACACACATTTAGAATTCTCCTGAATTTGACTGACAATTTCTTTTATAGAAATTCTAGTTGCGGCAATTAGATGGAATGGAGAGAGATCGGAATATACATCGGATGCATTAATAACAGGCAACTGCCATCTAGCAGATGGTTGAATTTCTACATATTCTAACTTAGCAGACTTTATTACACGACTAGAAGATGAAGCAAACATGTCTCTCAAAGGATTTTGTTCAGCTTGATCTTTATCTTCTATTTCACGGAAAAAAATTGATCTTCTTGATGAATCCATTTCTCAATAGAAAGTATTTGATTTGAGTACTAACCTTTCGAACCAGACAACACTTCTGGCTCTGATACCAATTTCTAGCAGGGGCTTCGAACCGAAGCTTGCAGCAGCAACACAAGCTGATTGGCCTTGCTGAGTCTCTTTTTTGTGTAAGATTTAATTACCCATACACGAACCCATACACGAACCTATTGGGGCATTTCATGCTCTGTCGACCTTCTTCAACGACTTCCCTCGCTTTTTACAGTCTGACGTCCCTTCTACTTTTTGGTGAACCTCTGGTGAACCTCTGACGAACCTCTGGTGTAAACAATCTCACACAAATACTACCTGAACAGACAATAATATATGCTCAGATTTTAAGTACTCAAAATATGCGGAACAAAGTTTTTTTTTCTCTTTATTGATTCAGAAGATCTTAAAATACAGAGTTTGATCTTACAGACTCAAACGTTCTTTCCTGAGATAGACTGTAATGAAATTTACCAGCATTTGCTTCCCAATGAATGAGATAGCTTTCTGGAGGCTACCTGGCCAATTACAGACTCAGTCTATAGAACAAAACACAAAGCACACTTATAGACAAACCTATAAGATCTGGCCACTTAATAAAGATGGCATTAAATGCATTGAATATATATGTCATGCACCTTGAGATTATGGAGCTCTTCTTACCTTAACATGTGATGTGTACTTAGATATGTACCTTACCTAGGATGTTTATCTCCACTCCACACATTTATGTGTATAGTAAAAATGTAATTATTGAGGTTGGGTATTAGTATCCTTGTCGCATTAGTTATTACACGTTTGTTATACATTGACCCATGAATTATTCTAGTGTACATTGACTTATGTATTGACCAAAAACAAAATAATAATAATAAGCAAAGAATTTTATCTTAACATTGCAATTTTTTTATGTCACATGATAACTCCATAATATGTGTCCATCTACAATTGCAAATATAAATATAAGCAATAAAAATGAAGATGGAGAAATACATTCACATAGACTATAAAATTTGTATATCATATGCCATGCATTATGAGTGAGAACTCCTCATTGTTTATCCTCCTAACTTACCTTGCACACTCTCCTAAGTTTGCTACTAGTTATCTTATCAAAAAGTTAATCTTACTCTTCATGAATGATGAAATAGCATAGAAGATATCTCTCTCCATAATAGTATTTTAGACTTGTGATGAATTTCCATAATATTATTTTAGACTTGTGATGAGCTACCAATATTATAATCAATTTATTCCACCAAAATGACTTAAAACTCATACTAACCCTAATTACATAATTTTATATTATCCAAACTTACATCTTTTTAGAAAAAATAAATCTAAACATATTATTAATGATAATCAACACTCAAGTAAAAAATAACATCATCCCATTTTTAACTTGTCAAATAAATATAATAATAACAATTTCTATTACATAATTTTATTTTATCCAAACTTAAATCTTAACAGTATCCCGTTTTTAACTTGTCAAATAAATATAATAATAACCATTTCTATTACATGATTTTATTTTATCCAAACTTAAATTTTTTAGAAAAAATAAATCTAAACATATTATTAGTGATAATAAACACTCATGCAAAAAATAACATCCATTTTTAACTTCTCAATAAATAATATAATAACCATTTCTATTTGAATCGAATTATATTTTAATCCAATTTAAAAGTTCTCCTTTTTAATCACATGATGAAAAGTTCTAAATTTTCACATTACATATTATTAGTGATAATAAACACTCAACCAATAAATAACAACATCCCATTTTTAACTTCTCAAATAAATATAATAATAACCATTTCTATTTTGAATCGAATTATATTTTAATCAAATTTAAAAGTTCTCCTTGTAATCAGATGATGAAAAGTTCTAAATTTTCACATTAAACATATGAAAGAGAAGATATATATATTTTTAATATAAAATACAGTTAATTTCAGCCATGTAATGTGGTAGTAGTGATCCATCAACTCCTCGTTCTAAAATTTCACGTTAAACATATGAAAGAGAAGATATATATTTTTAATATAAAATACAATTAATTTTAGCCATGTAATGTGTTAGTAGTGATCTAGCAACTCCTAGATATGTACAAATGCATGTGTCTTACTAGGAGTTTTCATCAGGTCTAATGTCCACGTCAAAGCGGTATTGCAACCTCACAATTCCCATCGCATGTCCACGTCAAAAGCACGAATAGTGACGATGCATATCTTGGAAACCACACGTGGCATATGGCCTATGGCCTCAATAATTAAACCCTAAATTGTGGAAATCACTTAAAACCCTTCAACGTCAATTCAAATTTCAAACCCTACAAACCTGTTTAGGGTTTGAATCCGAGAGTGAATGCGACCGAGGGTTAGGTGGTCAGGTTGTTTTATGTGAGAAAAAGAGTCCAATCTTGGGGAAGGGAAGCGGAGTGAGGATGCTCTCAGCAATACAGGACGAGCGCTAAATTAGAGAAGCACTGTACCCACAAGCTGCCAGTCGTCCGCCATCCGCTGCGCTCCCCATCACAGATATTTTTTTTAATATTTCCAAACGGCCCCATATATTTAGTACTTACACTGCATGTGATCTCTTTGTTGTGTGTGTGTGTGCTTCATAAATTTTAATCGTATCTCCAGGATCTAGGCCAATCAAAGCAAAGCAAAATTGGTGGAGGGCCGCCTGGCATACTAGAGTCGTTTCAGAGTTTTCTTACTCTGCAGTCAATATATTCCTTTATTCCCCTGCTTCTGCAAACAGAGCCTCAGCATCCATGGATTCCAGATTTGTTTTTCTTCTCTGTGTTCTCGCTTTAGCGAACACTGGATCGTGCGAGAATTTCTTTATCGGCCGAGCAAAGGCAATCGAATGTTCCGTGAGCGTTCCCCAGAATTTCGAAAAATCAGTTCTGGGCGGAACGAATCAGCCCGAGTTCGAATCACATGGCGGCCTGAACAGAACAGGAACGGAAGGATTTGAGGCTGCGAATTATCTTTTTGAACCTTTTCAGTCTAAGCCTGTTTCGAATCTCTTAGGTCTTTCCACTGCGAACGACAGAGTGTGGCCTGTGAGTAAATTATTCAAGAATCATAAAATCTTTGTACTAATCTGCATTATTTTTAGTCTGGATTTCAAGAAGAGTATGGCCTGTGAGTAAATTATTCAAGAATCGTAAAATTATTCAAGAAGAGTATGGCCTGTGAGTAAATTATTTTTAGTCTGATTTCAAGAAGAGTATGGCCTGTGAGTAAATTATTCAAGAAGAGTGTGGCCTGTGAGTAAATTATTCAAGAATCATAAAATCTATGTATTAATCTGCATTATTTTCAGTCTGGATTTCAAGAATTCATTTAGGATTATTTTTTTTGGGGGTGGTGCAGCCATTGAAGTTCAGCTGGAGGATCGTCGTGGCTACACTTATTGGATTTCTGGGATCGGCTTGTGGAACTGTAGGTGGAGTAGGTGGTGGAGGCATATTTGTTCCCATGCTCAACCTCATAGTGGGATTCGACACCAAATCTGCGGCGGCTTTATCAAAATGTAAGTAACGAATCCGAAAACACAGTTCACCGATTGAAACTTTGAACCAGGCTTTGATTCTGAAAAACTTTTACAGTCTCTATTCTGAAATAATTCAACAGTCCCAATGTGTTTTTTTTTTTTTTTCTTGTGCTGGAATGTGTTTTTGTTTGCAAAAAAAGACTAAACAATAAGCTACTAAGTTAAAGAAAAACTGATAAAGATGCGAAGGACATTCCAGAGCTTATTTCTGGAAGTTGGCCAGGCACGAAAAACTTTTACAGTCCCTATTCTGAAATAATTTAACAGTCCCAATGTTTTTTTTTTTTTTTTTTCTGTGCTGGAATGTGTTTTTGTTTGAAAAAAAGACTAAACAATAAGCTACGAAGTTAAGGAAAAACTGATAGAGATGCGAAGGACATTCCAGAGCTTATTTCTGGAAGTTGGCCAGGCACGATCTGCCGTATTATCATAATTTATGTTAAGGAAAAAAAAAAAAATTGATCATCACGGAACGGAATCGCACGGTGTTTCCACGCGGTGGGTTCCGACTGGGGAACGTGGGGCCCAGTGGAAGTGGTGAGAATTAAATAATCTATCAGTTAACTGTAGCGCTGTGTGCGGTTAAATCGTTGTCAGTTGTCACCGCCTTTAACACGCTGGCAGTCACAGACACTAAACAGTCTGGTGCGCCACGTGTTGGTGGTCTGTCTGCATTTATCGGGGAGAGGGACGCCCAGCCTGGATACGGATCCTTATCCCCGCGACCACCCATATGCCGCATAATATGTAGTGTAGTCCAAGTTTGCAATAGGTGGCAACATATTGTATTATTCTGAATTAATTTCAAAATTAATTTAGGATCTGAAATTTTGAATTAGGGAGCTATGCTGTGGGGGTTAATTCTTTATGCTTATAATTAAGGACTTTCTAAATAATATAATCAATAACTATTTATTCAAAATCTTTTGAGTGAAGTCCATGGGTTTTAGATAGAGGCTGATCTAGTGATCTGTTAAGGTACTTCTTGATGTGAAGTTACTGTTCAATTCTCGAGTCCATTGGGATGATATATTGAACATGATGAAATGTACTCTTACCAAGTTGAAAAAAAAAATCTCCCAATTGAAATTCTCTCTCAAATAAAAAAAAATACAAAAAAATATTAAATTTTTTTTTTTCTAATTAAAATTAAAATTATAGAAAAATTAAAATCACAAATATCAACCATAAATATAATATATACAATTTCAAAGTAGCATTTATATAACTTTGATCATTGTTATTCAATAAAAATCATGCTGCCTAAAATAGCATGATAGTGGTTTAATAGCATGATAGTGGTTTTTAAAAGAACAAAGATTTGATGTTGCCAAATATTTTTAGGTCTTTATGTCCAAGAAAGACGAGTCTCGTCTTATAATTATTGTTGAGGTCATATATTCTATAATTATATTTAGCTTTAGTGTCATATATAAAACAAGATACTAATCTAATTATAGTTTTTTTTATTTTTTATTTTTTATTTTTTCACATATATTCATAAAATATATTTTTTTATTAATATTTATTTATTTATAAAATTATTCCGAATTTAAATTTGACCATATATATATATATATATATATATATATATATATATATATATTAAATTTAATATTTATAATTTTTATTTTAAAAACCATATTTTCAATTTCAAATAATAGGTTTAGATAAAATTACATATTAAATAAAATTCAAATAAAAAATTTAAATGAAATTTTGTGTACAATTATATATTTATTAAATTAACTTTTAGGATTTTTATTTTGGAAAAAAAATTCAAACTTAAAATAATACATTTAGAGAAAATTGTATCATATAATTATAAGTTGGTAAAATTGTACATAAAACTGCATATTCATCAATTTAACTTTTAGGATTTTTATTTTGAAAAAGATATTTCTAACTTTAAATAATATATTTAGAGAAAACAACAAATTTAATAAGATTTGAATTAATTTTTTTATTGAAATTTTGCATAAAATTATATATTTATTAATATTTTTATTTTCAAAAAATACATTTTTAATTCCAAATAGTAGATTTAGCTCTGATTAAATTTTGGATAGAATCATTCAGCGTTAGGATTTTTATTTTGAGAAAAAAAAAAAAAATTCAATTAAAATAATAAGTGCAGAGAATTACAAATTTAATAAAATTTAAACTAAAAATTTTAATGAGATTTTGCATTTTTTTTTTTGTTAGTAAAGGTATTCACATTATATTAATAGGAAGATGTGCATAACATACAAACTAGAGGACATGGGTCTGTGACTATCACTAATTAGAGTTATTTGTTTATGAGAGGGGAGACTAGAGACAATAGTACAAAATAGAAGATTGAGACAATTATATAGCATGAAAAAAACAAAAAATGTGTGGCGCAAAGCCATAGATTGACCATCCTCGAGAAAGCTATGCCATAGTGCCAAAATATACTAAAATAGTGAAATCTAGAAGACACGTGCTCATCATGATCATCGTTACGAAGACCCGTTGAAGAGTCGTCTTACTTCAGTTGAGCTCGACCTGCGCTAGGAGACCTAGTGGTGACTTGTTCTCGCTTCTCCTCGGTAATGTAAAATTCGTGCATGATGGGGCGAGGAGGAGAGATCTAGGGAGTTGTTGCTTGGGTAGTTGCTAGAGGTGGAGTTGCATTCGAATAGCTACGAGCAGGAGAGGTGTGACCTCCAAGAGCCATGAAGATAGGGGGTCGAGGGAAGCAAGGCCCAAAGGAGGGGAGGCAAAAGTCGAGGGAGCAATGGAGGAGGGGGAGGGGATGTCGTGATCCGGATTTATGCAGGAACACAACATAATACACATATAACCATAAATACAAAGCTGCAGCGGAAATAACACTTCATTTCATTAATATCAAAGAACTGAAATTTGCTTACAGACAGAATGGAAATAAACTAGCTAGGGCGCTGGTAGCTTATCTCTGAGAAGAGATGTGGCCGCTACAGGCTTCTGAACTGAGTTACAATGAGGCTCAAGGGCCTATTTATTATTTAGAAACAATGGAAAACCCTAAACATCCAAAACCCTAACCCTAGGAGATGAAGCACCAAAACTATGGGCCTCGTTTGGATAAATTGGTGTTTCAACTTCCCAAGGATGTAACTTTGGCATACGGTCTCCGTTTGACACGCACCATACCTCGTTAGAAAGATCTATCCAAGGACTACAATTTTTGATGTGAGCAACATCGAGCCATTGATCTATGTTGCTCCTGGTTTTCCCAAAAAACGTCGTTTAGGGCCTCAAAACAGCTTTGGAAGTTCAAGACCCGAAAAAATGTTAAAAATAGTAAGTTGTGCCGAAACTGAAAACACTAAAAGAGACAATGGTGGGGCCCCAAGTGGATTAGGCAGGTGGCCACCAGTATCCACCTGGATCATGTCAAGAGGGAAGTTGATTTCTAGGTCGCGAGAGAGGCGTCAAAGGAAAGAGGTGGCATGGTTTTTGAACGCTAAAAGCTCAACAATCTACCAGTTGGCTTGAGATTTATCTCTTTCCAGGTGTTTGAGTTGGTAGACGAGCAAATTGTGAAGTGCCCAAAGTGTGTTCCATCCATGGTTAGTCTCCTCTGCCTCGAGCTCGAGGACCTGATGGCGTATGTGAGGTAGAAGGGCGTTTTCAAACCGAGTCAATTCAACATTCTCATCAAAGGTAGTTGGGGGCGCTCTCTTCCCCTGCCTCAACTGGCGTGACAATCTCTTCTCTGATCACGACTTATGGTGGTGCTGTAAGTTTAGAGGGTTGGGTAGAAGGCGCAATGGAAGCAATGCAGGTTGGAGCAAAACTAGTGAGCAAGAGAGACCAAGCTTTGAACAAAGGCACTGGAGGAAAGTGCCAGATGATAGCCATGGTGCGAAGTAAATAAGCCCGGAGAGGAAGCAGGTGAGCAATAAGGTCGAGCGTGCGAAGACGCTGTTGGAGGAGCAAGTTGAGTGTTTTAAAGAGCATGGCAGTCAAGTGTGATGCTGAGGGAACGATGGTCCCCTGGTGAAGGGTGCCTTCATTCCTCTATATTACTAGTGATTGTAGCAATACAGAAACTCGGATCCAGAAAATGAATTTTTGCATATTACTCATTAAATTAATATTTTACTTTTTTGAGAAAAAAACTTTTTCAATTCAAAATAATAAATTTAAAAAAATTATATTATATAATTATAAGTTGATATTTGAAAATTTTCCAAACTGTTTATAAAAACTAATCTATCCTCTCATTTCTAAAAAATAAAATAAAATCTATCTAAAAATAATCTATCCACTCATTTCAAAAAATAAAATAAAATCTATCTAAAAATAAAATATATATTTTTTTAAATAAAATAAAATATTATTTCAATTTTGAAAAAAAATAAAAAATAAAATCTATCTAAAAATAAAATTATTATTTTTTAAATAAAATAAAATATTATTTCAATTTTGAAAAAAAAAAAATCCTCTTTGCCAATCTCCATCAACTTTTAATTAATAAATAAAAATACACTAATCGATTTCTTATGGACGTTATTAAAAATCATTCAATTGATTTCGACATCACATACCATTTATTATCTCAAGAATTTGTTGTTTACGAGATAAACATAGATTTTGTTCCTCACATGTCATTATTATTACCACTTATCAATACGCTATATATATCAATGGTTATCGCGAAACCCAAACCAAACATAATGTATCTTCCGTGATAGCAACCGAACGTGCTCCACGATATATCTATATTTTATTTTATTATATAAATATAAATTCACACCCCAGTACGAATCAAATCACTTTTATCAAAATATAAATACTCTAGGTAGTCTGTGCAATAAGATGTGTTTTTATACATTATTAATATATCGTCATATAATTAATTCATTAATAATATGAATTTAAGAGGTTGAAATTATTTTTCCTTTCGTTTTGATAATATATTTAGGTGTATTTTTAAAGTTATTATCTTTATTAATATATAGAATATTTGTTTTTATTTAATATGTATATATTTTTTAATTTCCATGTTGTTAGAGAATCTTCTTTCTTTGGTACTGTGTATTATTAAGTTTATTTTTATTTTATTTATTTTCAAATCATTTCTACTACTTGTTTTCATCATGTACATATTATAAGATGTAATTTGAGGCCAGTTGAGTAGTGTTGTGTTAAGAGATTACTCTTTTAAGTAAAAAAGAAAGATAATTATTTTGTGATTTAGTTTTTGTTGTGATTTTTTTTTGGTATTCTTCCATGTGGTATTAATGTGGTGAATTGGGAATTTGTGATCAAAATTTCATTCAAATCATTGTGAAAGGGATCATTGCACATTGGATAAGTTGCAAGCAAATAATTATGAACTAGAAGGACAAACACTCTATTGTTGATGTAACCTTCTACATATTACATTGACTTGGCAATGAATTTGGGTCTTTTATTTTTTGAATTCTAAGTGTTCTCAAACCATTACCACTACATCAATAATGGGTTAGATCAAATTGAGACACAATGATAATGCCACCTCCAACTTTGGATTCTAAGAAGAAATAATTCCAAGTAAGTCTAATGAAGGACATTTAGGAATACATTAAGGAGGTTGATCTCATAATCACAACAAACATGGATGACATTCCACATGATATTGATGATATATCATGACCATGTTATTGTCTTGATTCCAAAATGTGCCTCTCCTAAATATGTAGAAACAATACAAATTTATGGAAACCACAATAAAGGTAAAACAATGAACACTAGATTACAAGTCCCCATGTTTTGAAACAAAGACCGTTAGACATTATGCTAAAGTCTCACCTATCAAAACTTTATTGAACCAAAAACACCGAAAGTTGTTTATAAGGGAAAATGAATCTTGGTGTTCCCTTCACATTTAAGTCTTTGTTTCAAAGTCTTCTTCAATATAACTTTTTCTGAGGATTTTGTTACAGAAATCCATATGCATTGCACTCTCTCTACACAACCATATTGGAGTCAATCTTGAAATATAATCTTTATAATATGAAAAAAGTGGCCTTGTATTCTTATCTACAATTTCTCTTAACTAAGTATCAAACTTTAATCTCACTCATCACGTTTACATTTTTGTCATACTTCGATGCCTTCTTGTATAGTGTGTCTCTCTTCCAAATTCTTTAGCAATTCAATGCATTTTAACCAGGACCATCCTAGAAATGAAAGTTTATAACATAAATTATCATTCATGTTCATAAATGAAACAATTTAATTACTTGTCTCCTCACCTTAAATAGATTGTTTTTTGTTGATTAAAATACAATGGTTTAATCCATATATTGACATATTTTGGACCCATTATTACAATCTTGCCAATAATGTCTTCCATGCAAGAGAATTTCTCTTTATTACAAATTGGTGCCCCTGTACAAGAGCACATCTTCTCATCCATTATGGATTGGTGCATGATATTGTGTTATTTCAACAAAGTGTTTCTTTCTCTGTTGCATTGTGAAAAATATTCCCACGAAATCATGTGTAGACAACCAACATACTTAGGAGATGTCTCACTAACCTACCCTTAGTGCATGCTAAGAGGGGTTACTATTACAAGTGAATAATACTTGTGCATTCTCTAAAAATTGATGAATTATTCCTCATTAGTCTAAGAATATCTCTTAAATGTATGATTCATCAAAACATTAAATTATACCTATAAACCTTTGAATAGACAATCAATACTTTAGAATGTGAACTTATATTCAAATAATGAAGAAAACATCCTTTTCTTTACCCTTCAATATATTTTCAATGTTGTTGATCATTGGAATTGGCCAAATATCAAAGATAATATTTGAGGAAATGATTTCCTTCTTTGCTTTTATAAAGGTAATAATTATCTATTTAAATAAAATAGTGGAAAATAGAGGGAGGAAGGAGCATGAGATAGGACTAGGTGTCAAATATTCACAATAATATAATACACATTGATACAAACATAAGTAAAATTAACAATCATGAATTTCCAATGTAATTATAAGTAAAGAATCACACGTTTGGGCAAATGGAAATAATTGTGGAATGCATTTGTAGAGAACTTTAAAAGATAATTGTATTCAAACTAAATGGGATGAAAAGAGTTACACCTTTGCAATCTTTAGTTTAAAATTGAAAGTCCAGAGATTACATAGACAAGCACTTTATAAAAATATACAAGTGTTCGAATAAAAGTTTGTAATATTTGAGAAATTTAAAACGCGTTTGTACATTTGAGGATAGGGATTGGGCTCTCGAGAACAATATACTAAGGAAAAGACTTGGAAGATAAAAGAAACAACAATTAGGAATTGACCTTGACACTTTAAAAACTCCACAATCAAGAAGGTTGAATGATTACTAAGTGAGAAAAAAGGTAGGGGAAAAATGAGACAAATTACTTATAATGATAGCCCAAAAAACACTCCTTGTGTTGAAGGCTTCTCCAAATTCAAATTTTTGAATGCAAGTTGAAAGCATAACCATCATAACCATCAATGAGTCATCTTGAAGTCATTACTTTTTCTAAATTATCTTTGAACTATTTATTAGTGTAATCCCTCAAAGGTGTAACAATGACCTTTTGTTTCTCTCAAACTTTAAATAGTTCATCTTCAATGTCCTTTAAATCATAACTGACTTGATGTAATATGTCAAATTGGTCTTCATTCTTGCCGAGAAAATGAATCAACCACATTTCAATTTTTTCTTTTAGAAAATAAACAAGTTCGTCGAATTTGTTCCTCCATGTGAAACGAAGTACATCCACACACTTCTACATTTGTTCTCGGTTCAACAACATTGCATCCATGATTAAACCGGGGCCCTCCGTTTCCTTTGTTTCCTTGGTTAGCTTAAAGAATAGATCACTTCATGTTGTCTTAATATCGTGACACTTGTAAATTAATTCTCGAAGCTTCTTAATTCTCTCTTTTTAACAAGCCTTTAATTGTTTAATTCTTCCTTGGAAGGAATATTTTGTTTCTTCCTTTGGGCCTCATTCATGTCTGACACTTTAAAAATAAATGTGGGTAGGGCCTCTTTATAAAACATTTCATCATTTTTGCAAGTATTCAATGAGGGAATTAATTTTGATGAATAGATTGGTCGAAGCTATGGCTACTTTCGATACTTCAAAGATTGGACTAATTCTCTTATTAATATTATTAGCTATGTGTTGTCAGATTCAACTTACAAATATGATGCTTCTCTAATTCTCGAATTGTTTACTGCGATGTCCTTTGAAACTTGAGCTGGTCTGATAATGGATACTAATTTAGCAAATAATGGATTTGATAACAAAGCCATCTCCAATTCCTTTATTATTTATTTCAATACTACATTTGTTGCGTCTTATTTAGAAATTGAATAAGCTAATGTGACCCTAGTTGCTTGATGAAATTCAAATAACTTGCAAGGCTTTATTCCTTTGATGTCCTTCTCTGAATTCATCTTATCAATAACTTGATCATTTTTTACTTTCACGTTTTCAAACATTTTTTTGAGTTTTTATTATAAATTGCATGATGCAATGTTACTAACTTGATTTCAAGATCAATTTGCTCTTGTTGAGCCAACTTCTCAGTATTAGATTAGGTTTCCAATATTTGCATTTAAGCCCAATTTGGTATTTCTAATGTTTTATCAAAGATCGTCTATTTACATAACTTGAACATTGACATCCTTGGATGTGTCGTGGGTATCCCCTTGTGTGTTACTTCTTTTTCTTATCGAACTATCTCCAACAATGTGTGTCTTCAAACTAAATTTTGAATGATCTCCATCACCACCTTCCTCAATATTGTTTCTATCATTCTTCCTCAGTTATTTTCTTTGAGATTGGCTCCTCAATGTAGAGGTGCTCTTTTGTGATTTTTATGGAGTGGAACTAGCACTTCCAATAGAGTGTTTGTGTTGACTATGGGGTATGTTACTATTTTGTAGATTACTGAGATCTTAATAAAAAGCTTGAGGAATATCAGAAAAGACTTGATTATCTCCCCCACCTTTAGCTTTCCTTCCTTGAAAAGGAATATCATATCCATTAAAATTGAGATGGGCATGAAAAATAGTTTGAAGGTCGAAACCCTTGACCACTTCTAACTCAATTCAAAATTGTCCATATAAATGACATATTCATTAATGTTAGAAATATTATTGACATTGTGATTGCAAAGTCCAATGGGCATAGGTAAGAATTGCATTTTTCTTTTTCGTATTGGTCAATAAGGGAATTCATAACTCTGGGAAGCCCCTCAAGCTTCCAATCTATATATTAGCCTCTTTGGGTTTGAAGGGAAGCCCTTCATACTCCAATCTATGTTTGTGACAAATTTTTCTTATTAGAAGTATGTCAACAATACAAGTATTGGTCAATATTAACATTTTTTAGTTTCAATAAGAATTACTAAAGTGTTGTGACCAACAACCTTTCCCTCAAAATTAGCCTAAAGATTAGTAAAGTACTGAAATGTCTTCCTTAAATATTTAATCCAAAATTCTCACTATTAAAGAGATATTTGAACTTCTAAGTATGGATTCTCTACATGTAATCCTCAATGCATATGAAATCATAATAGAGAAGGAGAAGTCAGGTTCAGAAGTAGTATTCAAAGCAACAAAGGAGACAATTAGTTAAAAGGCCCATGAAGTTTACAACTATGGATCAAATGAGGAAGAAGCTCAAATTTTGAGAGATATGAAAATACAAACTGAAAAATTCCAAGGTAAGCTTCCATTCAAGTGCTTTGAGTGTGGTAGAATAATACATTATGCATCTAAGTGTCCCTTGGCTATATTAAATAATGGTGATGATAAAAGGAATTATGCTAAAGTGTTGTGCCCAACAACCTTCCCCTCAAAATTAGCAAAGGTCAAATAATTATGAGGGGCGCCTTCACCTTTTTCCCCATAAGTTAAAAGTGTGTTACCCAAGAGTCCCTTGAAGAATTATGTTGATGGGTTCTAAGGCCCCAAATACACTTATCAGAGAATTCTTCCATGCCTTGTATCAGACATTAGAAATTGGAAGATAAATTGTTATACCAATTGTCGAATCATTATTTCCCCAAATTCCTGATGCCAACATCATATTGGAGAACTCCTCTATGGCTTTGTGATGGCCTATATCGAACATAAAAAATTAGAAATAAATTGGGTAATGACTTTTGCAAGTGCATCCTTCTTGATCCCTTGTCGATGATGCTTTATCAAAACAAAATTGTCGAATGATTCTTAATAATCGCCTGCATGGTTTCCTCAACCACTTGTTCCTGACACTAGTAGTTGATCATAGTGGATATTGTTTCTAGTTTCCTATCGAAACTCAAACTTTTCCCTTATTGGATGTTTTTCCATAGGGCATTTATGTTTTCCATAGGAAATTTTCATAGGAGTAACCCGTTACCTCTCGAATCTCCAACCCCAATGCGTTCACTTGCCCTTAATTTCTAATAGACCTATCTCATTGGATTCCTATCCCTTTCACTCCCTTTCTCTCCCTTTAATCCGATTTGATGATTTTCCTTCGATGTATAACCATTAGACAAAAACCATTGGTGTGAACTCACTACTCTATCTCTCGAACTCTCCGATCGCATTCTTCTTTTTCTCAGACAGACCAGAATTTATGATGCAAATTAATAGATAGGCTTACCTGGATCATATTAATGCTTTCCTGTGGTTGCCATTAAGTTCTGTAAATGAGGTTTCAAACCCTATTTTTTACTCATCCTTCACTATTTATTTGCATAATTCTCTCTTGGCCTTGCCTCCCTGCAACAACAGAGTTATCCTCCCAATTAATAGTTCACTCATGATTAGTCGTAATTTTGTTAAAGTAAGAAGATTTATCTTTGTAATGTTATTCTAATTGGGAATGACACACATGTTTTGAAGCTCATATTCATTTATTGCATGCAGTTTCCAAAGGCGTAATAAATTGAAAAATTGTTCAAAACATGCAAAGGAAAAGGGAAAAAGTTGAACCTCGTGCAACCCACTTGTGCATTCTCTAAAAATAGATGAATTATTCCTTGTTAGTCTAAGAGTATCTCTTAAATGTATGATTCATCAAAACATTAAATTATACCTAGAAACCTTTGAATAGCCAATCAATACTTTTGAATGTGAGCTTCAATTGAAATAATGAAGAAAACTTCATTTTCTTTACCCTTTGATCTATTTTCAATGTTGTTGATCATTGGAATTGGCCAAATAAAAAATATAATATTTGAGGGAATGATTTTCCCTCTTTTTTTAGAGGTGGAACTCCTATTTAGTAAACAATTATCTACTTAAAGAAAATAAAGGACAATAGAAGGAAGAAAGGGCACGAGATAGGACTAGGTCTCAAATATTCACAATAATATGATACACATTTATACAGACATAAATAAAACTAACAACCATGAATTTCCAGTGCAATTTAAAGTAAAGAATCACACATTTCGGTAGACGGAAATAAGTCTGGAATGCATTTGCAAAGAACTCTAAAAGGTAATTGCATTCAAACTTATTGGGATGAAAAGAGTTACACCCATGCAATCTTAAGCTTAAAACTCAAGTCTAGATATTACTCTGGATGTGCACTTTATAAAAATATACAAGTGTTGAATAAAACTTTGTAAAATATAAGAAATTTAAAATGCATTCATCCATTTAAGGATAAGGATTGGGATCTAGAGAACCATATACTAAGGAAAAGACTTGGAAGAGAAGAGAAACAATGATTAGGAATTGTCCTTGATACTTGGAAAACTCCAAAATCAAGAAGGTTGAATGATTACTAAATGAGAAGAAAGGTAGGTGCCAAATGAGACAATTTACTTACAGTGATGGCCAAAAAACTCTCCTTGTGTTAAAGGTTTCTCCTAGTTTAAATTATTGGATATAAGTTGAAAACATAATCGTCAAAACCATCAATGAGTCATCTTGAAGTCATTACCTTTTCTAACTTATCTTTGAACCATTTCCCAGTGTAATTCCCAAAAGGTGGAACAATGACTTCTTGTTTCCCTCAAATTTCACATAATTCATCTTTAATGTCATCTAAATCATAAGCGACTGGATGTACTATGTTAGATTGGTCTTCATTCTAGTTGACAAAATGAATTAACCACTTTTCAATTTGCTCTTTTGGGAAATAAACAAGTTTGTTGAAATCAGTCCCCCATGTGATCCTTAGTACATCCACACACTTTTGCATTTGTTCTCATTTCAACAACATCGCATCCATGAGTAAATCGGGGCCCTCCAATTCCTTTGTTTCCTCAACTAACTTGAAGAAAAGATCAATTCATCTTGTCTTAATATTGTTACACTTGGAAATTAATTCTCGAAGCATTGTAATTCTTTCTTTTCAACAAGCCTTTAATTATTTAATTCATTTTTGGAAAGGGAGATTTTTTTCTTTCCTTTGGGCCTTATTCATGTTTGACACTTTTATAATAAATGTGGTCGAGGCCTATTTATAAAAATTTCATAAATTTTTAAATCCTTTTGCAAGTATTCAATGAGGGAATTAATTTTGGCGCTACAGTGGTTGAAGTTATGACTACTTCTCATACTTCAAGTTTGGATTAATTCTCTTATTATTATTATCGGCCATGTGCTTTCAGATTTCAACTAGCAAACTCGATGCTTCTCTAATTCTCGAATTGTTTATTGGGATGTCCTTTGAAACTTGAGTTGGCCTAATAGTGGATATCAATTTAGCAAATAATGGCTTTGATAACAAAGGGCCATCTCCAATTCCTTTATTCTTTATTTCAATGCTACATTCTTTTCCTCTTGTTTAGAAATTAAATAAGCTAATGTGTTGTAGTAGCTTGATGAAATTCAAAGAACATGCAGCGATTTATTCCTTTGATGTCTATGTTTGAATTCACCTTATCAATAACTTGATCGTTTTTTACATTCACATATTCACACTTTTCTTTTTGAGTTTTTATTATAAATTGCATGATATGTTACTAACTTGATTTCAAGATCAATTGGCTCTTATTGAGTCAACTTCTCAGCAATATATTAGGTTTCCAATGCTTGCTTTCAAGCCCAATTTGGTATTTCTATTGTTTCATCAAAGATCATCTATTACATAACTTGAACTTTAACATCCTTGGGTGTGTCGTGTGTATCCCCTTATGCATTACTTTTCTTTTCGAACTAACTCCAACAATGTGAGTCTTATTCAAATTAAATTTTGAATGATCTCCATCACCACCTTCACCAATAGTGTTTCTATCATTCTTCCTTGGTTCTTCTCTTTTAGATTGGCTCCTCAATGTAGAGGTTCTCTTATGTGATTTTTATGGAGTGGAACCAACACTTGCAACAAAGTGTGTGTTGACTATGGGGTATGTTACTATTGTGTAGAGAACTGAGATATTCATGAAAAGCTTGAGGAATATCAAAAAATACTTGATTATCTCCCCCACCTTTAGCTTGCCTTACTTGAAAAACAATGCCATAGCGAATAGAATTGAGATGGGTATGAAAAATAGTTTCAGGGTCGAAGCCCTTGACTACTTCTAACTCAATTCAAAAGTGTCCATATAAATGGCATATTCATTAATATTAGAAATATTATTGACATTGAGATTTCCAAGTCCAATGGACATAGTGAAGAATTTCCTTTTTCTTTTTTGTATTGGTCAACAAGGGAATTCATACCTCTGGGAAGCCCCTTATGCTTCCAATCTACATATTCACCTCTTTAGGTTTGAAGAGAAACCCTTAATGCTCCAATCTATGTCAGTGACAAGTGTTTGTTATTAGAAGTATGCCAACAATACAAGTATTGGTCAATATTAACATTTCTTAGTTTCAATAAGAAGTACTTCTACAATTAAGTTTTTGTACAACTTACAAAACTAATATTTCCAAATACCTTGACATTTCCTTTATAAATTCAAAGCTTAAAAAAACCAAAATTTGCTAGTACTTTTCCTATCTATTCTTACATTCTTGTACTATTCATCACATTATGAAAGAACATCATTTCCCATACAAAACATAGTGAACCCTTTAAAACTGACAACAAACTTGATTCGAAAATCTAGATATACATGAAAAAATGTCTCCTCTCATTGAAAAAGCATATTTTTCACCCACAATTGTTCGTTATTGTTAATTATTTTCCCCATAAACTACAATTCCTATTAGATATATCAATGAGGCATGTCAATGAGCTCGAACTTTAGAAGGGCCATCTTCTTCATTAAAGATTTTGATCTTTAGAGTGGCTATGCCACCTTAAATTGGTGGAGGTGTGAAACACCTATTTCTTGGTCCATTGAGATTTGAATAAGCATGTTGAAAATGTTTAACTTATCAATCCTCACCCCAACTTTGAGCTTTACTAGTTTTTTGTTTGAGTTTGTTCTATTGTGTCTCACCATCTTCCCTGTAATTTCCAGTTACAACTCCAAAATCTAGAATTCCATGAAGACTTGGTGCCATTTGTCATTGTTGAATTTTATACCATCATCAACATCCATGCCTTTAATATCAACACTTTGCAACCTCTAGGCTAAGGGACTTGCTTCCACCAACATGATCCAATGTTGTTATTCGAATTTATTCAAAGTGATGGCATGTGGGTTCCACCTTCTTTCGTTGCATTGGTGGTGTGTTGAGGTCTCTATATTTGTGCTTGTGCTCATGCTTATATGAAAAAATGTGTAGCATGATGGCTATCATGGTATAATATATCCCCCATAAAATAGAAACTCGTGGGGGTAGGCAGCGAGTGGGGCGGGAGGGAAATCCCTTTTCACAAACCTTTCAAAATGTTCTCCTCATGTGGATTTCATTCTTCTCAAGACAACCACCTTTTTGTGATACCCCTTGATTTCCATTTTACCAAGGTTTGAGGTAGGGGTGTGTCATTATGCATGTTTTAACAACTCAACCACCAATCGTTGAGTCTCCCTAATTAATTTATCAACCTCTATGTTTCAAAGTTTTCACTTTTTATTAATGGATCTATTCATTATCCAATCTATAGTTCTATTAGTGGTCCTCTTAGTGTATAACACAAAAATGTTCATCTTGACCTTATCTTGATAATCTAGGATATATTATCATTGATGAACCAATTGCTTCAAAATGCTTCACTTGGAAAAATGTCAAAGCATATAATCCCCTTTAACTTCTACAAAATGGAAGTCGTTCTCAAGGGTATAGTTAAATCCTTGCATATAAGGTTTATGCTTAGGCATGATTATCGGTTTCCTTCCAAATAAATTTGCAGTAGACATAGAGAATCCTACCTCTTAATTTCTTAAGAAATTTCTAACTTCCACCAAATATAAGGGCTCTCCAATTGCCCCATTGAAACTCAACTTAATCCAATCATCCTTTAAAGAGCGACCCAAGTTACTAATGATTCAAGTTATCGGGAATTTGTTGTTCATTACGGATAGTGTGTTTTAACATTTTTTACCATGTAAACTTTGTTTTGTTTTTTTTATTGTCTCTATGAAAATGTTAAGATGGCTATTAGAAATTTAACCCTAGTATGAGGAGCAAATGTGCTACTTTGTAAAACTCTTAATACAATCACATAATGTAGGTGTAACACTTGCTAAATTTTTAATTATTGATTTCTTATTGCAGGTATGATCATGGGTGCATCAACTTCATCGGTGTGGTACAATTTAAGAGTTAGGCATCCCACACGAGATGTACCAATTATTGACTATGATCTTGCACTTTTTTTCCAACCCATGTTAATGATGGGTATTACAGCTGGAGTGACTCTAAGTGTGATATTTCCATATTGGTTGATAACAACTCTTATCATTATCCTTTTCATCGGTAATTCCCTAAAACCATAAATGTGTTCATATTTAATTATATGGGGTAATATTTCATGCATGAGACCAAATTTATTATTTATTTTCTTATCTAGTGTTTTGTTATTGTGATAGGGACTTCATCTAGGTCCTTCTCTAAGGGTATAGAAATGTGGAAGAAAGAGACAAAGATTAAGGTACTATTCAATGATATGAGCTTTCCTTATTGATTTATGTGATTATTTATTAGTATCATCAGAAAATTCTATCGAACTACACATTTTAATTTTTTCTTTTCTTTTTCTTTTAAGAATGAGGAGGAGGCCATCCCCATACTAGCTACCCAAGGTAAGATTTTACAATATGCCAGTCTTAATTATTAATTGGAAGTATGTGTAGCATGATTATATATTCTAATTTTGTGCTAGTATTGGTCTTCAGATGTGGATTATGAGGCTGTTCCAAGTGATCAAGACAGAAATGGAACACTAGTGAGTTTTTCATTTCTTCTTTTATGTTGCTAGGTTATAATAGTTAATAACAATTTGGGGTTTCCTTTTTCTTTTATTTTTCTTGTCATTGATATGGAAATGTTATTCAATGTGCATGATGTGACAAAGTGTTTTCATTGGCCCATGAATAGGAAACAATATGTTTCAACATTAGATGGAAAGGACTTTCAATTCTCCTGGTTGTATGGATTTCTTTTTTAATTCTCCAAATATTTAAGGTTAGTGGATTTGTTTTTATTTTACATAATTTTGTGTGCTTCTTACAATACAAAGCATTCATATTTTATCCCTTTTTGCTAAATTATGAAAAATGAGATGTTGATTATGATCTCATTTATTTTTGGTCCAAAAGAAAAGCACATATTTGATCTAATTTATTTATTTTCTCACAACAGAATGGTGCAGTTGTTTGTGGTGTGGAGTATTGGATAGTGAATGCCTTGCAGGTAAGTGTTTGTAGAAGACTAAAATATTTATCCCAACAAAGATAAGGTGATCTACTAACAATTATAGCATATACTTTTTATTAACACTAAGTTAGTTTTCATACAGATTCCAGTGGCATTTGGTGTTTGCATCTATGAAGCAATATTTCTATACAAGCGTAGCAAGAGCAAGAGACAATGTGGAGACATGGATAATGTTTGTGAGGCTTCTATTGAGTGGGGAGTAACTGTGTTGGTTTTATGTGCAACTTGTGGAATTGTGGGTGGCATTGTTGGAGGTTTACTTGGATCTGGTGGTGGATTCATCTTAGGGCCTCTACTTCTTGAAATTGGTGTAATTCCACAGGTGAAACTCTTTTACTTATCATTTATTTCTACATTTCAAGACATGTAATTGTGGACATGCATAGTGTAACTAATTTCTTGTAATATGATTTGTAGGTTGCAAGTGCCACTGCAACATTTGTGATGATGTTTTCCTCCTCATTGTCAGTGGTGGAGTTCTATTTTTTGAATAGATTTCCACTTCCCTATGGTATGTATATACACCTTATCCCTTTCAAGTACCCACTTTATCATTTTACTATGCAACAAGTGTGTGAAAATTTGTTAATTAACTTGTTTGTTATATTTGTAGCTTTATATCTTATGAGCGTATCTATTTTAGCTGGATTTTGGGGGCAATACATCCTTCGAAAGCTTGTTACAATACTTGGAAGAGCTTCGATCATCGTCTTCATTCTCTCGGGGGTGATTTTTATTAGCGCGATAACAATGGGTGAGAAAGATAATATTTTCACGTCATCATGGATGGCTTGAGTTGATAATTTATTTGGATTACTTGTTTCTATAGAAGTTAGCAATACTAACTTATAATGCAATTACTTGTTTCTATAGAAGTTAGCAATACTAACTTATAATGCACTCTAAATTCTTCAGGGGCTGTTGGAATTGAGAGAAGTATTCATATGATCCACGAGAAGGAGTACATGGGATTTTTCAACCTTTGTCAAGAATCCTAGTAAGTCCCATACTTCAAAAAAAGAAGTATATGCATTCCTAAAAAGGCATGCGAGTTAAGAAATATTAAGGACATTCTCTAATTTATCTTCGCCTAGGTTTGATTAGAGTGGTTTATCAAGGAAATATGCAAGTTAAAAGAAGTATGATAGACATTGTCTAAATTATCTTTAGCTAGGTTCGATTATGATGGTTCATGTAGGAAGCACAAGGAAAGCCAATAGTTAGTGTTGGCATCTTGAATTTCAATAAAGCTAGTTGGCATCCCATTACTTATATGGAATATTAGTCAACTCCTCGTTGACTAGATCATAAATATTTTTTTAATGATGACTACAAATAATATTAAAACCGATTCATATATTATGGTTGTCAACTATCAAATGTAGTGATTCTCTTTTAAGCAACATTCAATTACTATACAATTTAGACAATTAATTAAGTTATAAAGTTGGATTTTTATTTGTTGCAATGCTTATTTATTAGTAAATCTCAATTATATAATAATCTTATATAAAGAATCTTAAAATATTTCTTTGAAAGTGTACAAGGATTTAATTTTAAGAAATTACAAGATAAAAGAAAAATAGAATAATTTCTTGAAATTCTTTTATTATCATATTTTCCTCTATTACTATATCACATTAAAACACTTTTTTCAAAGGAACATTTTTTAAAAATTTAGGCTTCAATAAACACATGTTAAAGAAACAAGAAGTTACACATTAACACACAATATGGCCATATGAATACAACACATAACTTCTTAATTCTTTAGTACTTGTGCTTTTAAATAGTCTACCCAATAAATCAAGACAACTTATAATAAAATGGTCATCTTCACAAGAAAATGGATTCATGTATTTTTCATGCACTCTCAAATGTAATGAGAACTATGATATGTTTTGTATGTGCATGAACAATTGATTCTTAATAATCTTTGATATGTTTGGTATGTATATCATATATGGGTGTTAAAGAATTGGTTCATCAAACAAACTCTTCTTTTAAATCATTTCAACTTGTAAAGTAGTGGTTTCATTGTTTAGTGTTAATGTTTGATGATTGTATTCTTAGAGGATATGAGACAATGAGATATTTTTTGGGAATTATGGAAGTGATCTTGTTATTATAAGTGGGAAATTTTGAGAGAATTAGTGTGATAAGTATGATTATGATTGTGTCACTTATGATAATCAAGATTTTTGTTCCCAATCAATTAGTAAGGGAAGACCCTAAGGGAGTGCATAAGCATCAACTTGATTATTTTTAGACTCTCCTAGACCTCAAGCAAATATTATTTCAATTATTCCTTCGAAATCTATAATGATCCCCTCTCCCCCAACCTTCCCTCACATCCAAGCTTCATTTTTATAAAGGTCTCTACAAATAGTTGAGATTTGAAAGGGGTAGGCTTTGATCTTTGTTAGAAATGAAGTTTTTGCTCTCTAAAGTAAGGATTAAGTCCTCCCACCTACATTGGCATAACTATAAAACCCTAGGTCCTAAATTTTTCTTAGAGGTTATGATACAATGAGATATTTTTGGGAATTCTTGACTTCCTTTCAAGATCAAGATATAATGGAAGTGATCTTGTTATTATATGAGGGAAATTTTGAGAGAATTAGTATGATAATTATGATTAAGTCACCTATGACAATCAAGATATTTGTTCCCAATCAATTACTAAGGGAAGACCATAAGGGAGTGCATAAGCATCAACTTGATTATTTTTAGACTCTCCTAGACCCCATGAAAATATTATTTCAATTTTTCTTTTGAAATCTAGAATGATCCCCTCTTCCCCCAACCTTCCCTCATATCTAAGCTTCATTTTTATAAAGGTCTCTACAAATAGTTGAGATTTGAAAGGGGTAGGCTTTGATCCTGGTTAGAAATGAAGTTTTTCTTCTCTAAAGTAAGTATTAGCTCCTCCCACCTACATTGGAATAACTATAAAACCCTAGGTCCCAAATTTTTCATTGTGGCTTGGTATTGGATTTAGTCTCTTTTGCTTCTCTGTTAAAAAAGGGATTAACTCCAAGTCTAAAGTTAATTGTGTATGGCATTTTAGTGTATCCTCAATCTTATTGGTTTCATCCTTGATCTATATATTAACATCAATCTCTTCTTCCCTATATGTTTGGACTTTTATGTTCATACACTCTTCAGTCTATACCAATGAGAAGAAGGCTCTTAATTAAGCATCTCCCATGTTAGGATAGGGAGACCCTCTAAAATGAATGAGGCATTACATAATTGTATAAATAAAATCAAACATCAAATTCATTCTCATAACACTGATGATAATCTCAATGAAATCTCTTTGATTGTCCATTTGGAAGGGGAGATACTTGGTAATGTTATTCAACAAAACCTATGTCACTTCTCTCTCATATACATGGTGAAATTCCTTGTTTGGGGGTTGCATGAAAGCATCTCCTTCATATGTTTTTCCATTCAAGTGATAGATTTCTCTAAAAAAAACCATTGTCTCAACTCAACTATCAATTTCTCCCCTCTATCTTTCTAGCTTTGCTCTAAGTGTTAAATTTTCATTTTCTAGTTGTTTTATGATTTCTATAGGTTGCATTTTGAGAATTTGAGACTTATTTTATAGGTCATAAATAATGTTTTCTCACTACATGAAAGAAATTTAGGTAACTTTGTTTTTTGCATCTCTCCTTGGTTCTACAATGGCTTTCCATTTAAGAACTTTCTCCCATGCTTCTTCCAACCGATATTGGAAGTTTAATACACTAGTTTCTTTACTTCCTATATTGGAAACTCCTCAGATTTCCACCATACACATTGTAGGCTAGATGAAGGGATCTACCATATGTTATCTTTGGTAGGAATAGGTTGAGTTGTTATTTATTGGGTTGTTTCAGACCTAACCTTGTTCTAATGTTTGATTATTTTCTTTGAGTCTTTAGCTCCCAAAGAGCTTCTTTGTTAGGGTTGTGAGAGATTGAGTGAGTTATGCCCACATTTTTATTGGGTATGTGCTATATTCTTTGCATGACAAATTGCACGTACAATTTTTTGCGCCAATTACAATGAGGGGTTCATCATAGGGGCTTGCAACCTCCCTTATGCTGACCCTAAAAGAAATTCTTTGGGTGGTTTTTTGTATATATATATATTTTCGCAATTTTTGGCACAAATTTCACTTTTAGCAATTTAGGAGTACGCTGGATAATAGAGCTCAAAAGCGTATTCTTTTGGATATAAAGATGGTATGAGAAGTTATAATCTTTGAAATCCATAAACTAAGAATATTGTATATAGTCTAGATGTGTTATTTAGAGAAATTAAAGATGTTGGTAAACAAAAATCTCCTACTAAGGGAGAAAGACCTAGAGAAATAGAGTTTGAATTGAAATATGCTGAATCAAACTCTACAAAAGAAGAAGAATAAAAAAAAGAATCACACGATCTGGTATTGAGGAGATCAATTCAAAAAAGAAAACAAAAAGAAGTATACTCAACCTCACTTTCATTCATTTTTATTTTTATTTTTTTGGTTTATTCTTTATGATGATATTAGAACTGTTAGGGAGGTAGTGGATGTAAGATTGAAAACTTTGGAAAAAGTACATGGTTGAAGAAATTGAAGTCCTAGACAAGAATGAGGCTTTAGATCTAATGGAGTTGTAGGCTAAAAGAAAGTTCTTTGGCAGCAAATAGGTGTTCTAGGAAAAGTTGAATGTGAATAGCAAAGTGGAGAAATACAAAATATTTGTTAGCAGTAAAAGCTTATTTCCAAGTAGAAGGAATTGAATTTAGTGAGATTATTTTTTCTTGTTTAACTTTTATTAGATACCTTTATCTGTATCTATTTCCTTTGATTTTGAAGTATAAAAGATGGAGTTTTTTTTGGTATCAATCATGGAACTGTTGAACGTCTGCAGTGTTGAGCCTTGAGCGCTGAAGTTGTTGTAGTGTGGATCTTGTGCGAATGAGGCCCAAAAATTTGTGTTGAAAGTTCTGTTGAAATTTGAAATGGGAGCCGAGGAGCAGAAACTTGCATGGTGCGTGGAGTGGCCAAGGAGCTGAGACTTGCATGCCGCGTGGAGTGGCCGAGGAGCTAAGACTTGTGTGTTGCGTGGAGTAGCCAATGAGGACAATAATAAGAAGCCCCCCTGTTGTGGGACGAATGCATGAAGTGTTTTCTTTTCATGAGGAGAAAGGTTAACGCGAAATCTGAAATAAGAGTGGCATGAATTCTTATGAACAAAAGGTTAACGTGAAATATAAAATAAGAGTGGAGTGGCTTTTCATGAAGTTTAAAATATTATTTTTTTATTTTTATGGTGCACTTAAAATTTGGAGTGAATTGAATGTTTCTTAGAGTGTGTGTGTCACACTACTTTATTTATAGAAAGTGCTTTATAAACTTGTAAAGGAGAATTAACAATTTTTTGTTTTTAATACAGGGAGATATAAGAAGGTTTGAAATAATGAAGGGAGATATAAGATGTATTTTTTGTTTTTTCTTTGTTCTTTCTTATGGAAAAGAATTAAGTTTTTTTAAGCTTTGTTGGAGCGCAGCAAATTAA
Organism: Pinus albicaulis; assembly: GCA_034641835.2. Lineage (NCBI taxonomy): Eukaryota > Viridiplantae > Streptophyta > Pinopsida > Pinales > Pinaceae > Pinus > Pinus albicaulis. The sequence goes on along the minus strand of CM076569.1, from coordinate 90,220,937 downwards.
AAAACGAAAACCACAGCAACAACAAATAAAACATGCACAGGAAAGACAGTAATTTAACGTGGTTCACCCAAACCTCCTGGGCTACGTCCACACAACAGGCATCGGCAGTCTTTATTATTCAAAACAGGAGATTACATAATTCAAACACCCTATCCAAAACAAACGTATGGAGACCTGTTATATAGCAGGAGAATCTAAGAGCCTCATAAATCCTCTCAACTCAAATTTAGGATGCATTAACTCCCTCCCAACAAACTGGAGCTAATCTAGGAACTAATTCCTAATTTTTGTCACCTACTGAGATTTTTCCTATTTTATTTAGAACAGAAAATCTCAACAAGCTTTCTTTGTATTCTTGCAATTAATAGAAATGATAATTTGTGACGGTGGTTGTTGTCTTTCTTTTTTGGGGAAATTTGTTTTTGTCTTAGGTTAAAGTGAGACATATTGTGTTCTTTTGTGTATTTATCTGTTTGTCTCTTTTACTCTCCTCATGGTGACAAGCACTATTGTGTTGCCTAAACTTGGCACAAGCTATTTTTTTTAGTAAACACATGCAACATATATTCATCACTAAATATTTATGAGAACTTGTAACTGACTATGCCTTCTCTTGATGAATTCAAAGCATTAAGTGATGATGAAAAAACATCTCCTAAGGAACTTACTAGGAAGGATAATGAAACACTTTCACTTATAGGAAACGATGTTGTAAAATCTATTTTTCCAAGAATCGGTGGTGTAGTATTATCCAAGAAAGCATGGGTTATCTTAAAGAAAACATATGAAGGCGTGGTTGTAGTTAAACATGGTGGCTACATTCAATGAAACTTTGACATATCACGTGTGTTCGTGGCATATTAAACAATACCCTTAATTTGACTACATATTGGAAAACACCTCTTAAAAGCACATTACCTAACCCACTACCAATACAAACCCAATACACCTTCCCAATTTAAAAAACCCCTACTTTCACTAGATATTGTAGGTAACCATTTTTTCATTATCGTTTTTTCCTCAATATATATCCCCCAGTATGAATGCATGTGATATGGTATTGCTCCCCTAGTGAAGCCCCCGTGTAGTTAAATTGCAAACATTAAGGAGAAATTTTGAAAATTTCCATATGCTAAGTAATAAATCCATTCATGATTACATCACAAAAATGCAAGTTGTTAATCACATGAGGTCATTAGATGAAGATGTTCCAGAAAGAAGGTTAATTGAGTAAATTTAAAGAAGTATTCTTCCTATGTTTCAGATGGTCACCACTAGTATTATGGTCTCTAAAGACTTAAATACAATGAAAATTAACGAATTGAGTGGATTCTTGTTAAATGTTGAAGAAAATCAACCATTTGAGCAAGTGGATCATGTTTTTTTTGTAAAGCATAAAGGAAGAGGAAGGAGCATGGGTCAATATTAGAATCAAAATAAAAAAGAAATCAACATAGTTCACAAGGTAATGCATCTCCTTCAAAAGGTAGAGGAAGGAATCCTCGTCAGTTCAAAGGAATAGAGAAAGATGGATCTCGTGGAAGAGGACAAGGAAGAGATGGAGGACCATAGTGTTATTATTGCCAAAAATTTGGCCATCTTGAAAGAGATTATTATTCAAAAATGCGAGATATGGAGCATAAGGGTGCCAATACAGTTGTTTTTTTTTTTTTGACAGAAACGGTTATGTGGTATTAATATTCATCTTGCCCTGAATGCCAGAAATCTGATTACATTGAGGATGTCTAAATCCTGATGCATCTCACTGCTAATATTGAAAATGCAGCCGAAGCTTGCAAATTTCTTCCATGACAGACTATCTAAGAATTCTATTTCAGAGATTTTCCCTAACTTAAAGATACAAACAAATTTATTTAAGAGCCAACAGTAAAACATGACAACGGACAGCTTATGGGATAGGTTCCCAAGATTCTTCTTCGTCTTTCATCTTGACCCCGACAGAGAGGAGGGTAGCTTTATTGGCTTCAATGTCCGCTTGTTTATTATGAGTTCTCAGCACATGGTAGTAATTCAACTTCTGAAAAGCGTTTTCCATACCCTTAATTCTGGATATCAGCCTTGCTAGATTGAGATCCGAGGCTGGGGAGTTGGAGACCATTGCGTTTATAATGATCTGGGAATCCCCTATGACATTTGCTTCACTTATATTTAAATCTTTGAGGATCTTGAGGCCTTGGTAGAGGGCCAAAGCTTTAGCTTGAACGCTGGATGAGAATCCAAGCCCCCAAGCAAAGGTATGAATTTTTTCCCCAATTGGACTTACAACAACACCTCCAGCACCAGCTTTGCCCGGATTGCCCTTTGCTGCCCCATCAAAAAAGAGAGAGTGCCTTGAATGTGAATTGAGCCAGTCTTGAAGGTCAGTTTCAGACTTCCTTATTTGCCAGTCTTTGAGAGGAGGGACGTTTCTAACTGCTGATTGAAATTGCAAGTCAAGGGAAGATCCTCAAGCAATGTCCTGTTGGCTGAGATTGGAATCATCTTTTATATCAGTCAAGCACTCCTTTAGATGACATTTAATCTTGATTTCTAAGACCTTGTGATTCTGTTTAATATTTCTGAAGATTATTCTGTTTCGTTCTAGCCAGATCTGCCAACAAATAACCTTTGGTAGGACAACCCATGCAGATTTAATAAGCTGATTTTTAGAAGGGGGGCCAGGATATCTGATTGCCCAATTGGAAAAAAGATCAGCAGTGGAACGAGGTAGCAAAAAGTTGGGATCCAAATTGTGAATGAAGGAGGACCAGATCTGCTTAGAGAACTTGCATTCGAGGACTAGATGGGTAGCAGTCTCTGCATTTTCATTGCACAGCGAGCAGATGGAGGGACCATAGAACCCTTTTCTCTGCAAGATGTCATACGTAAGGATCTTGCCGTGACAGAGGAGCCAAGCAAAGAAGTCGACTTTGGGCCATGAAGGGAAACGCCAGACCCCCTGCCAAGGTGCAGGGTCAGGGGGGACGTAAGGCCTCTCTTTCAGCTTGTCGTATCCCATGGAGACAGTGTAACCTTTGACATTCGGCCGCCAGCCTTTCACATCTTTTTTCCTCATGCGCGTGGGTGCCAAGCCATGGAGGAGGTCCAGCAGCGTGGACCATTCGAGTGTCAGGTGAGCCGGCACCTCAATTCGTTTCCACCCTGCCCAGGCAGAGTCTTTCCAAAGAGAAATATCCCACAACGAACAAAGCCCCTCTCTATCCATCCAGCAACGCAACGCTCTAATGGAGGCTCTGTCTTCAATTGGGTCCTTATTCATAATTTTATCAGCCCAGATATTGATCTTTTTGCCATTTCCTGGAATCCAATAGGAGTGCGCATTGATTAAGGGAGCAGCTTTAACATACAGTTTGAGAAAAGACGAATAAGGCAAATGGATTACATTTTCTAAACAGGAGGAACGAGGACCCCTGAAATACTTTTTCCAGAGAGCCAATTGGGCCCAGCCAGGCTTGGGCGCAATGATCCTCCAAATAATCTTCGCTGCCATAGCCACGTTTTGCTGACAGAGATTTTTGACAGTTGTTAAAGAAACTAGAAATGAAAAATTATTTATCTCAAGTTTGATCATACATAGTGAAGAAAACGAAGCATGGTATATTGATTTGGGATGTTCAAATCATATGTCATCTCAAGAGGAGTTTTTTACTAAAATAATGACAATTATTCTGGTAAAGTCATATTTTGGTGATGATAGTGTTTCTGAAGTGAAAGGAAAAGGAACAATTGCAATACCAACATTGCATGGTAAGAAGAAGTTAATTGATGATACTTTGCTGACACCGACATTGAAGAAGAACCTAATTTATGTAGGATAGATGATGGAGCAACATTATAAGTTAGTGTTTGATAATAAAGATCTCTTAATCATGGATAAGTTGAATAAAAACACAATTGTAGCAAGAGGCGAAATTATTGAAGACCAAATTTTCAAGCTTTCCTTTGATTCAAATAATTCACATAATTTGAAAGAAATAGAAGAAGAAAATAGTTAAGATTTGGCACTTAAGGATGGGACATATGAATTTTCAAAGGTTGGTGCTACTAAGAATGCAGAACATGGTGAATTGTCTTCCTTATTAAGTTGGATGATGAAGTATGTGAAGGGTGTATTTTTGGGAAACAAAAAAGGGAAGGTTTCTCAAATAGAACATGAAAGGCTAGAGATCGTCTAACATTGGTGCATTCATATTTGTGTGGTCTAATGGAGACTGTGTCTTTTGGAAATGTGTGTTATTTTCTCACTTTTATTGATGATTATTCTAGGAAAACATGGGTGTATTTTTTACAAGAGAAGTCTGAAGTGTTTTTTCATATTCTTGGGTTTAAGGATTTAGCTAAAAAGAAAAGTGGTCTAAATAATCTCACCCTAAGAACAGATATTGGGGCCGGATACAAGTCAAATGAGTTTTTGAATTATTGTAGGAAGAATCAAATAAAGAAAGAGTTTACCAATTCATACTCTCCTCAACAAAATGGAGTCGTAGAAAGGAAGAATAAGACCATAGTTGAAATGGATGATAGCATGTTAAAAACTAAGTCTCTTGGAAATGAGTTTTGGGTCAAAGGAGTACACACAACAATATATAGTCTTAACCGATGTTACACAAAGTTAGTGCTGAATTTGTCTCCAGAAGAAGCATGGCCAGGATAGAAACCAAGTGTTACACATATGATAGTTTTTGGTTGTACTGCATATACACATGTTCCTAAGGAAAAGAGAAAGAAATTGGATGATAAGAGTGTGAAGTGTATCTTTAATGGATATAATATTGAAACAAGAAGTTACAGGTTGTTTGATCCTCAAGCGAAGAAGGTAATAATAAGTAGAGATGTTGTGTTTAATGAGAAGGGAATCTATCAGCTAGAATAGGTATTTTCAATTGACGAAAGATGTAATGAATATTGGTGATGAATAAAATTCCAATTAAATAAAGATAGATGAAGTTAAGAAGAAGCATAAGTGGCTTGAAAGGGTCATTCAACAAGCAATTTGTTGAATAGAAATAGGGTTACTAGGTCTCAAACTTCTAGAGTAAATTATGCACTTATGGGACATGTAATGAAAATCAATGAACCACAGAATTAGGCAAAAGCATCAAGGAAGAAAGAATGAAATGAAGCTATAGAAGCATAATTGAATGTCTTGGTGAAAAATGATACATGGAACTTGGTCAAATTATCAAAGGGAAAAAATGTAATTAGCACCAAACGGTTTATAAAACTAAGTATAAATAAGATGGAACAATTGCTAAGTACAAGGTTCGTTTATTTGCAAAGGGATATGCACAAAAAGAAGGCATTGATTACATTGATACATTTTCCCTAGTGGTAAACTTGGATAGAATCAGGATGGTTCTTGCATTAGCTACACAGTACAAATGGCCAATTTTTCAAATGGATGTTAAATCAACTTTTCTAAATGGTTATGTGGATGAAGCAATTTATGTGGAGTAGCTTGAGGGTTTTGAAGTGCCAGGAAAATAAGGTCATGTTTATAAGTTGAAGAAGGCGTTATATGGTATTAATAAAGCGCCAAGGGCATGGTATTCAATAATTGATAAGTATTTTCAGAATCATGGCTTAGTTAAAAAGAAATTGAGACCAGTCTCTATATATTTCAGTCAAGACAAGACATTATGATAGTTGTCTTATATGTTGATGATTTTATCTACACAGGGAACAATGATGAATTATTTCAAACATTTAATTCATATATGTGATGCAGGAGAATCTGGTTCGAGAAAATTATTGTATTTAGTAGAATAGGGGCTCTTATGTTTTAAGGGAAGTTGATTTTCAAAAAGAGTTAAATTTATGTAATTTTAATGTTTTTAAAGAGAGTTGGAATCAATCAGATAATGTGAGGATATTGTTAATGTTCTCGAATAAAGGAGAACATGAGTGTTTTGTGATAATTGAGAGATTTTGGAATATTGTAAATACTTATATTAGGAAATAGTTTCATGATTTTTAGGATTAGAGAGAATCCTTAGGAGTTAGTTGAGTCAAAGACCGAGTTAGAAAATACTTAGGATTTTGTGGAGGAAAATATGGATCAAAACCAGAAATGGTTCCATAAAATTTTTGGTAAGCCTTAAAGATATGAGGGATGAGTATTAAAAAATAAGAAGAAGAAGTAGGGAAGAAAAATTAGGCTTACGAGCAGAGAGAAAAAAAATGGCCAAGTGAACGAAGATCAGGCCTAAAGGAGAGTAGACAGAACACGATATGTTCTGAGCTTATGTAAATATTTTTTATGAATGAAAGAAGGATTTGATTGTAAATGAAATAAATAGAAGATTGGGAATTCCTCTGTGTCTTTTCCAATATGTGTGTGACTTTAAATTCCGAGCTTAATATATATGTGTGAATATTAGAGCCTACAATTTTTATTTATTTTGAATCTAGAGAGGATCAGAACTATCTGATTAGAATAGAAGAGAAGTTCGAAGGTAATCACATCAGTGAATGACATATCGTTAATCATTTCAACCAGACTGAAATATTTGCAACTAGAACTTCGAAATCCCAAAAGCTTTCGCAGAAAGTTTTGTTACTTGCACAAACAAAACTTGCTATTCGTTTGGATCTGCTATTAGAATTAAATCTGTCGGAATTCAAGAATTGGGATTATTGTGACGCGTAAAGAGTCAAGGGAAATCACAACCAGTCGGATTTGGAATTCGATGGCAATTGCATTTTAAATTACAGGATTTAACATTTCAAATGGAACCAAATTCTTTTTGAAACAGAGTTTGGAGACCTGTGAGATCGTGACCATCTGTTTGCTTGATGATCTGATGGATATCGCACCGAAATAAGTGCACCCTTTAACTTGGTTGGTGGATGCAATATTTTATAAATCAAATTTAATAAGTTAAGGAATGGATGAGATGAGACTTATAAAAAAAAGTTTTATTTTAATTGAAATCCAGTGTCAAAGAAAGGGTTGAATACTGCAGTTGACTTCCACTGCAATATTGGATCACATGTGCAAGGTTGTCACACAGATCTGTGCATTGTATTTATACAGATATGCCACGAATACTTTGAAGGTGAGAGCTAGTAAAGGTGTAGATTAATTTTTGCACCATTAGTGGTATCAGAGCCGAAGTAATTTTTTTTGAGTTAAAACTGAATTGTGAAGAATGCAATTGAAATTGCAAGAAAGGGTGATCATAGTAAAGTAGAAAAGGATTCTGCGTGCAGTTGAGTGAAGTATGAACAAATTGAGATTTTCCTCAATATAGTGAGTTATTGCAGCCACAGAAAGTTTGCAAAAGAACAAGCATGTGTAGAAATTTGAATAATTGTTAAATTCTTCACTGAGATTATCCTAATCACACACTATTTGAGCTTCATGCATAATACATAACCTCTTCTACTATTGATCATTAATTACGGAAATATAAACAATCGCATTCGCACATTAAAACCATGAACAATCACACATATAAACACAGTATTTATGGGAAAGCTTAAAGCTGAAAACCCCCAATTATCTGTATATTATAATGATGGATATCATGTAACAATCATTGTAAAAACTCCTCACAAGCTCTCAGTACAATCTCCAATTGTTACACACTACACAAGCTCAGATCTAACAAAACACATGCTCCAATCTGTGCCACCTGTTAGCCTGCCTCTACTTCGCAATCCAAGATGAATAATGGCCCAATCTGAGTTCGAATCCCTTTGGTATGCATTGCGCAATCCTCATTGGCATATCCATCAATGTGTGGTGAAAACTCATGCACCAGTATAGTCACAACTGATAGTCACACTTGCTCTTTCACCTACCTCTCCACTGGTCTCCATTGAAACTGTCCATTCACTGAAGTTAACTGATGTATTCTTTAGTTGATTTATGAGTTTATAATTAGTGAATTAATTAATAATTAATTCACACCACTCTCACTAGTGTATCAATCAGTTAGATTAGATACAACTAGCTCAACTATGTTTAACTGAGTTAAACTGAACACAACTCCATTAACTCCTCAATCAACTCCACCAAACTCTATCACCTGAGTTCTAACTGAAGTCTCCACTAAACCCCCAGGAATAGCGTAATTCCTTCTGTCAGCTGCATGTGCCACATCTGGGCACTTAACTGAAGTAATGTTTAGAGTCCAAATATTATTAAGAGCTAATAATATTCGACATATCTATTTTTAGACTAGAAATCTAAAAATAGATTCCGCCCAGTATTTCTAAAAATAGAAGTCCATCTATTTTTTCCGACTTGACCAACCATCCACAAATAGCATCCTGCAACTCATAGAACATGATCCATATGTCTAAAAATAGACATAGTCTAAAAATAGACTTTGCGCCAAAAATAGCCTGCGGGCCCACTTAGTGAAGGCGAATTCTTTCCACTAAGCTCATCATCTTGTTGCATTCTCAACACTCCCTCTCAACAAGATATGGATTATCTGCAACCCCTATCCTACCTCTGTGGTATTCAAATTTGCTCCTGGTGAGCGCCTTCGTCAAGATATCAGCATCCTGATCCTCCGTGGGAATGTATGAAAGTAACATGATTCTCCGCTGCACACAATCTCTGATATGATGATACTGGATGTCAATGTGTTTGGATCTATCATGAAACACTGGATTAGCCGAGAGTTTGATGCAACTCTGGTTATCACAATAAATCACAGTAGGCTCCAAGTGTGAACCGAATAACCCGACCAGGATCTTCCTCATCCATATAGCCTCGCATGCAGCCTAAACTTGCCGCCATACTCGGCCTCTCGTCGAACCGAGTGCCACGGACTTTCCCGCCGTACCAAGAAACTGCCGACCCGACACCGAAAATCCCCAGAAGTGCTCTTCCGTCCGTTGGACTCCCCGCTCTGTCCGCATCCGTGAAGCCACATAGCCTCACTCATCCGACCGGCTCCCCGTACCACAATCCATATCCCGATGTGCCTCCGAGGAGTGCCCAATACATGCTTGCCTCGCCTTCCAAAAGTCTTGGTAGGCTTAAGCATAGCTTGTGAAAGCTGGTTAACAACATAGCATATGTCGGGTCGTGTATTGACCAGATACATAAGCGACCCCACCAACTGTCGATAAACAGTGGCATCCACTACCTCCGCCGAAGTAGCATTCTCCTTCCTCCAACCACCAGGAAGAGGAGTATCAATAGGCTTGCAGCCATGCATGTTGAACTTCTCCAGTATATCCCGGGCATACTTACCCAGAGAAACAAACAATCCACCACTGCGTTGCCAAATTTCCAATCCCAGGAAATAATGAAGGAGGCCTAAGTCCTTCATCTCAAACTCTTTTGCAAGATCCTCCTTGCATGAGAGTATCAACAGCTCATCACCTGTCAAAATCAAATCATCTACATAAAGTACAATGATCCGCAACTTACCCTCCACCACAATCTGGTATAGGTTAGGATTCGCCTCACTCTTGGAGAATCCAAGTCCAGTGAAATAACTGTCTATCCATGTGTACCAAGCACGAGGTGCTTGTTTCAACCCATATAGCGCTCTCTTGAGCCTGCACACATGCGACTCGCTGCTGAAGATCTCGAAACCTTCGGGCTGCTCTATGTACACCTCCTCCTCAATGACTCCATTGAGGAACGCAGTCTTCACATCCATCTGATGAATGTGCCACCCCATTTGCACTGAGAGAGCAAGAATCGTTCGTATGGAAGAATACCTTGCGACAAGTGCAAAGGTCTCCTCATAATCGATCCCCTCAATTTGTGAAAAGCCTCAGGCAACAAATCTTGCCTTGTACTTCTCCACACTCCCGTCAGCTGCCTGATTCACTTTGTAGATCCATCTCGAACCCACCACTAATTTCCCTTCCGGCCTTGGGAAAATCTCCCATGCACTGTTTCTGACAATCGAATCATACTCTTCCACCATGGCATCTACCCATGTGGGATCCTCCACAGCTTCCTCGAAAGAGGATGGCTCTGTCACGATACACTTGCTCATAAGAGCCATGTATCCAGTATACCGGTCAGGTGACTGTCTCTATCTGCGCTGTGATGTAGGTGCTCCTACAACCTTTTCTGCATCTTGAGCCAGTCGCTCGGCCACGTAGTACCTTAGCCCTCGATGGTTGGCGGCCCCACTGAGTGGTATCTTCCCTCATGAACCTCCTCTTGTGGCTGATCCACATCTTGAGGCTCATCCTTAGGAACTAATAGCTCCTCATCTGCATGTAAGTGTGGCTCCCTCTCAAGCGAACACTTCATGACTTTCTCCTCATGAAATTTGACATCCCGTCGCACAACAGTCTTGTGACTGTCTATAAAATATACACGATAGTTGTGGGGTGTATCAGTGTATCCCAAAAATATCCCAACCTCTATGGTTGGCTCCAACTTCTTCCTGGCATCCTTAGTCACATGAGTGTAAAAAGGTGAACCAAAAATCCTCAAATGGGAAATATCAAGCTTCTTGCAGAAAACGCCTCCTCGGGTGTACTCATGCCAAGTATCTGTGAGGACAACGATTACGCACATATCTTGCGGTGTGTGCATGCCTACGGCACAAGTGTATGGGAAGACACGTCATGCAACATTTCCGTGCAACACCGTCGTTCTGTTCTTAAATTTCAACCTTCCGTTTTCTTGTGGGTTATGAGTCTTTATGAGCTCTCTTGAATTCCTTTTGCTTCTGAAAATTCCTTGAATTCGCCAGAGATGAATTCACCACCATTGTCGCTCCTAAGAGCCTTCACCTACTTCCCTGATTCTTTCTCAACCAGTGCCTTGAACTCACAGAACTTTGAGTATGTCTCGCTCTTCTTATGCATGAAGAAGATCCATCACTTACGAAAAAAATCATCAACAAAGATTAGATAATTCATGTGCTTTGTTGTCGAAGCTACTGAGAAAGGTCCACACACGTATGTGTGAATTCTCTCAAGGATCGTCATGGCGTGACTATCCTTCTCTTGAAAGGTGGCTTTCACAAATATTTCCAAGGTACACCCCTTGCACTGAACTGACTGCCCAAGAGTGCCTTTAGGAAGCCCAGTAGAAATCTGCTACAGTATCTTCAAAGCTCCATGGTGAAGGTGGCCCAATCACCGGTGCCACAACTCGCCATCATCTTGGCTCACCACTCCTTCTGCCTTGCCTGCCATTGCTACACAACCATCTAACTGTAACTGATAAAGGTTCTTAACTCAAACTCCTATCCTCCAGGTCTCACCAGTTGCCTTACTGCACAGGAAAGCCTTTCCCTCGCTAAAGACAACATCATATCCCTTGTCTTCTAACATCACCACAGAGATAAGATTCTTCTTCAATCCTAGAACATAGCCACATCCTTGTTACGAAGGGGGTTTGCGGACTCCCTCTGAAAGGAAATGGTACCGATACCGGTCGCACTGTATCTACCATCATCGCCCATCTCGAGGTGCACTCCAAGATCTTTCTCATCTAGATTAGTAAGCAAATCTTGATCTCCTGTCATGTGAAAAGACACACCACTATCAAGAAACCACACTAAACCCATCACACTTGAGACCAAGCATGTGATCAGTGAAAAATATAGCTCAAACTGTGAGGCTAAGGCCTCTCCAGCTACAGTCCCAGCAGCCTGCTTATTTTTCTTCTTCTCTGGACAATTAGTGGCATAATGTTCGTGTTGGTGACAGTGAAAGCACTTCACCTTTGACATGTCCTGCTTCTTGCCTTTCGCACCGGATTGAGAAGATTTCTTGCTCTTCCCCTTCTTTTATTTGGAATACAAAGAAAATTTTCTTCATCTGAGCTCTTTGATGAAGATTCATCCCTGGTACTCTGCCTTATCTCCTCTTGCATAAGATCCGACGAAAGTCGCTCCCATCCTGGCAATTTCTCTCGACCATTGACAGAGTCCTGATAGGAATGCCAACTCTTCGGAAGCCCAAGAGGAGCCAGCGCTCACCAATTCGGCTCGACCCCATGATCACCCCCACACTTCCAAGCTCATCCCTACATTGGATGAACTTCGTGAGGTACTTGAGCATACTGTCACCTTTCTCCATTTTTATGTTCCTGAGTTTATCCTTGAGTGCCAACTTCCTCTGATCGCTCTTGCTTTGGAATAAATCTGTCAAGGCTTTCCACATCAACAATGGAGAATCCTTACCATGAAGGCTAGATACTATGTGATCCTTCACACCTTCCAAGAGAATCCTTCGACACTTTGCTGTCTTCTTTTTCCATGCGTCAAGTACAGCAGCATCACTAGAAGCAGGTTTTGGAATTTTTGCATCTATGAACTCCTTCAACCCATTGTCATCCAGCACCGCCTCCATCCTGTCCTTCCATGCAATATAATTCAAGCTGCCCTCAAGGGCATACTCCAATGTCCGTTGAAAGACATCTCAACTTCGACACCAAGAAAACAACGCTAAACGCTGCTACAAATTCGAATTCCACCGACGCAAAACTCAACTGCTTCAATGTTTTGCAATTGCTCTAATGATCCAATATCGCTACGATACCATGTAGAAATTTGAATTAGCTGTTATATTATTCACCGAGATTATCCTGATCACACACTATTTGAGCTTCATGCATAATACATAATCTCTTCTACCATTGATCATTAATTGCGGAAATATAAACAATCGCATGCGCACATTAAAACCATGAACAATCACACATATAAACACATTATTTATGGGAAAGCTTAAAGCTGAAAACCCCCAACTATCTGTATATTATAATGATAGATATCATGTAACAATCATTGTACAAACTCCTCACAAGCTCTCAGTACAATCTCCAATTGTTACACACTACACAAACTCAGATCATACAAAACACATGCTCCAATCTGCTCCACCTGTTAGCCTGCCTCTACTGCGCAATCCAAGATGAATAATTGCACATCCTGAGTTCAAATCCCTCTGGTATGTACTGCGCAATCCTCATTGGCATCTCCATCAATGTGTGGGTGCAAACTCATGCCCGGTATAGTCTGCACCAGTAGTCACACTTGCTCTTTCTACCTCTCCGCGGCCTCCATTGAAGCTTGTCCATGCCTTTGAAGTTAGCGTGTATTCTTTAGTTGATTTATGAGTTTATAATTAGTGAATTAATTAATAATTAATTCACAACATCACTAGTGTATAAATCGATTAGACTAGATACAGTAAGCTCAGCTATGTTTAGCGAGTTAAGCGCGAATACAACTCCACTAACTTCCTTAATCAACTCCACCAAACTCTGTCACATGAGTTCTAACTGAAGTATCCATGCAATAGCTCCACATAACCCTCAGGAATAGCATAATTCCTTCTCTCAGCTCCTGTGCCACATCTGTGCACTTAACTGAAGTGCTCCAAGAGAATAATATAATGTTTATAGTCCAAATATTATTAAGAGCTAATAATATTCGATATATCTATTTTTAGACTGGAAATCTAAAAATAGATTCTACCCAGTATGTCTAAAAATAGAAGTCCATCTATTTTTTCCAACATGACCAACCATCCAAAAATAGCATCCTGCAACTCATAGAACATGATCCATATGTCAAAAAATAGACTTTGCGCCAAAAATAGCCTGTGGGCCCACTTAGTGAAGGCGACTCCTTTCCACTAAGCTCTTCATCTTGTTGCAATCTCAACGGCATGATCATAGATGAAGTAAGCCTGATATAAAGGAATATTGTTTTTTACTTAGAAATATATTTTTGAGAAGTTTTTATACTATATTTACACAGATTTCATGAGAAAGAGATGAAGTGTGTTATGATTGGTGAGGTAGATGCTTAGAAAGCAATTAAAATTATGTGTAAAGTCTAATCCAAAATTAATGTGGATTGAAGTCTTGTTCAGAATTTATTGTTGTGACAACAGCTGAATGTTGAAAGAATGCATAGAACTACAAAACCAGATTCACAGGAATGGTAAAGGCCAACAAATAAGGAGATCCTAATGACAAGTGATGTTGGGAAGATGGTATGCATAAGTTTTTATTAATTGATGATATTTTACAGATTGAATAGATCAAGGGAGTGCAAAATTTTCATGTTTGCAGGACACAACCAGCCGAGACATAATTTAATTACAAAGGTATGAAAGTTTGCAGTAGTTGAATGAATGGAAAAATTTGGCACAAGACTACAACAGTAAAACTGTAGGAAGAAATTTTGAAAGTTCTTAAGATTATAGGAGAACCTTATTTCAGCTGAGGCTTGGAATATATAAGGACAAAGAGTCCTTAAGAGAAGTGAGTGTAGCAACCAGAGAGAGAGCAAGTTTTCTTAGTGCAATTTCTAGGGAAAAGAGGACTTGGAAACCAGACAGAGGAGAGGTTTGGTGATCAACTCAGAAGGAAGTTGATTGGTTGCAGGTGTATAAGCTCACACGGAAGTAAAGATGGCTATGGGAAGTCATAGAGAAGGTTCAGAAGAAGGCTACAAGATGAAGGAAAGGGGTGCTAAAACAATCCGCAAGAACTGGATGAGTCAAGAGGAGCTTGACAAAGAGTTGGCTGAGATAAGCAAAGAACTCGATGAGTTAACAATGTTGCTAAAGGAAAACCAAAGAGAAGGTTGGGTCTTGAAGAAAAATATAGTGAAGTGGTCTAAGTTAAAGAGAAGGCTACGACAAAGACAAGTGAAGTGGTTGGTTGAAAAAGTCAGAGAAGAAGAAATGGAATTTTCTATTTGTGCACCAAAAAAGGGTGAAATTCTAGGTGAAGAGGATAATGAGAAAGGTTCCATGGAATATTGGAATAGTCCAGAACAATTCAGAGGTATGTTGACAAGGGAAGAAAATGAGGCTATGAAGCCTTGTGTTTTTAAATCTCATAGTTTGTATGTGTTTTCAGGATGTGCAGAAAATAATGGACAGTCTGGTAAAACTGTCACAAAGATGAAGAAAGCTCCCGAGGTGAAGTATGATGGAGAATGCTTTTTAGAGGAAGAAGATATTGATTTATTGCAGCAGAAAGAATTCATAGATGAATTTATGTTTGGTATAAGACAACCAGTTAACGCTGCTATGGATCAGAAGCATAATGAAAATGCCGTAGTGATATTCCAAGGGGGTAAAAAAATGAATTTGTTTAATGAAATTGATGAGAGAATTTTGCAATGTGATGATACAGAAAACATGATACTCAGGAAGATTGCCAGAAGAAGAATGAAACTGAGAATGAAGGTTGTGATGAAATGCTGGAAAGATTTCAAATGGAAATACAATTCTTGGAAAGATGGCTCAAGGAACCGGAAGGAGAGATTAAGCAGGCAGAACCTGATAAAGAAGAGATTGCAATTACAGTTCTTGAGGATGAAAACATGTCTCTAATAGTCATGGAGACAAAATAATATTATAATTTACAGACCAATAGGTTGTTTGCAGATTCATTGAATGACATAAATGAGTATGATTCTGTGATTGAAGAGATTGAAAGGAAATTGTTTGGAGATGAGGTGGAAATTCAGAAGTATCAAGAGCGTAAGGATGTAAGGGTGGCAGCAAGAATCAAACAATTCCAAGATAAAGATAACCTATAGCAAGTGAAAGATAAATTTGAAGGAGAGAGCATGACAGCTGAAACATTAATGAAAGATCGCCATTCTGATGTAATGATAGGTAGTGAATGGGAGAAATAGTTGAAGCTATTGGATTATTTGCTGAAGGAATCAGAGTATGACACTGTAATCTCAGAAGAAAAAGTTCACTACTATGAACCAACACAGAGAGACACCTTTGGAACAGATAATGAGGAGAAGAGACTAGCTGACAGTCTTGAGAATTCTTTGAGAAGATTGAATCAACATATTGAGGTGCTGACAGAGGAAGGAAAATCAGATCAACATACTAAAATGTTGCCAGAGGAAGAAGAGACACCAGGGCCTTATGGTTTTTATTTTAAAAATTGTTTTATGTTTTCAGATACTGAAGAAAATTTGTTGCAGGAGAAAAACCAAGTAAAGAAGGACAAAGAAGATTATGTGGAAGTATTTAATACATGGAAGAAAGATATTAAATTGTTGGGAAAAAGACTAGAGAATTAGGATTTGATGCAAAAAGAGATAGCCATGGAAGAAAAAGGAAAATATCAATTTCAACATTGGAAACCAAAACAACCTGAAGAGGAAGGACAATTCTTTGAGCAATGGCTTAAAGAAGAGAGTTATGTTGAAATTGGTAAACAACATAGTGATAAAATGGTTGAAAGGAAGCATGTAGGAAATGCATTGTTGAATCATTAGCTGAAAGCATTTGAGCATGTGAAAGAAATTGTAGACATTGACAGGGAAATGTCTCAGGATTTAACTGACATCAAGACAGATATTAATTTTAAACAGAAGGGTGAACTGAATATATTATTGTAGTTAGGAAATTGAATAACAATTTACTTTTTGAAAGTAAATTGAAAAACAAAGAGCAACAATTGGATATTGCAAAGGGAGATATCTTCAAAGATATTCATGAATTTTGGGAGGCATCAATATCTATAGCATAACTGGAGCAATCTCAAGAGTAATACTAGAAGTTGAAGCAAAAAAAGTTGGAATAGATAAGCAGCAGTTTGAGAATATGCAGAATGTGGAGATGCAACAGCTAGTGGATGGCAACAGAAAACTTCAGCAAGAAGAAAGAAACAACAAATGGTAGAGTATGTGCCAGCTCAATGATATGTTGGACATAGAAATTGAAGAATTATGGAATTTAACGATAAAACAGTCTAGATGGAAAAGATTGATAAAAAAGGGATAATCAATCAGAACGTGAAGCTGATTGAAAAGAGGAAGATGAAACAGACCATAATAGACATACATCAGCAACAAGAGAGCGAATCTTATGGGAATTTACAAACTAAGGTTTGGGATCTTGGTGGAGTGATACATAAAAGCTTATGACCAGGAGGTCATAAATTATGGTTGAGGAGGAAGAGGAAGGAGGGATTTTAGAGGCAGGGGGAAGACAATTCCAAGGAGAAAATTTTGATATTTATTGCATATGATGTAATAGAGATGGACATGATTCTTCCACTTGTAATTTTTCTTGAGATCGAATTGAGAAGGAAATAAATGAAAGGAAAAGGTAAAACAATTGACAAAGGGAAAGGTAAAGCATCCAAGTCCGCTCATTATGTTGTGACACATTGTAACAATGGAGTAGATGAAGAATTATTCAATGCTTCACTTGCTTCATGGAAATATGATTGGTTGCTTGATTCAAGAGAAACTTGCCACATGCTTTTTAAGAGATATTTGTTACACCATTTTTTGGTCATCTAACCCATTATCGTTAGATGAACCCAAGTACACCATGTAAGACTAATTTTACCCCAAGTAAAATCGCTTTCACCACATTTGTTTACATTTCTTGGTCATATTCAACCCAAAACAAGGCAATCAATTAAATAAAACATTATTTATTTAATTATTTCCTAAGAATAAGTTATTTAAATCACTATTTAAATACTATTCCTAGTTAAATTTGACTAAATCATTTTTTAATAAACCATTATTTATTTAATTATATTCCCTCATTCCCCTTAAATAATATAAATAAGTCATTTATTTATTTATTATTTCTAAATAAAGGAATTGACCCAAGTCAAAAATCATTTTCCCTCCAACAAATATAACAAAATATTCCTAAAGGGTGATTCTAGAACTTGCTTAATAATATTTTATTCATACACCAAGTTCTAGAACACCCCAATATTTTTTTATAAATAGAAGGGTTCTCCCCATTCATTAATCACATCCATTGCATTAGATCACTCTGGATCTTCTCTTGGTCACCATTTTCCATTTTGTGAACTCCCATTGAGTTCCATGTTTTCTTTTCCATATCCATAAGAGAGAGAAATTCTAGATCTGAAACACTAAGGACTTCCAAGGACCCATCCCACTGAGGAGAACCAGAAAACACCTTTCTTGTTTTCCTCTCAGGTGCCCCATTCTTTAATATAGCATAAGATTCTTTTTAAATATATTGTTCTTGTCTTGTCCATTGGATGCATGGAGCCGTTTTACATTTTATCTGCTTAATGTCTTTTATGCTTAGATCTAACTTTATGCAGCAAGCTTAAAGATATTTTGCAGCCATTATTGATGTTAGGGCTACTTGGTATGCGTAGCTAAAGTGATATTTTACGACGAAAGAATCATACTAACAATTGGTGACTCCACACGGGTTTTCTTTTGCGACCACTGTCGTTTTATCTATTCCTGCATATCCAGCTGTTTCAAACCCTAGGGTTTCTCTTCCATTTTTTGTTTTCATGGTGATTCTCACCCTTAAAACCATTAAACAGTCAAATTTTTAACTTCCGTGTGTTTCTGGCCTTATTGCGCAGGTGACCGACATCAGCCGTAGCTGAGACGACATTGTTTCCTGAAATCTACCGCTGAGAGTGCTGGAAGTGTAGGTTGCACTTTTTGGCCCAAAAACTACATCCCGGGTAGCGGAAAACAGCCCAAAAACTGTGACCTGAGCGAAAAACGGGTGAAAAACTGCGACCTGGACTTTTTCCTGAAATTTTTCTGAAATTTGTCTGAACCTCTGTCAGGGTTGTCTGACCTCTGTCTCCACCCATTTAGACCTTTTCTTTCTCTGTTTTACTCAAATAAGTGGGAATATAGCCCCTTAGGGCTTGAGTACCCACCACTTGTTGTGGAAGAGTTTTAGCTACTGTAAGTGTCTAAATTTTCAGAGTTTCAGCCATTTCTTTTACAGATTTGATACCTCCTCTTCAGATCCCTTTAAGCTCAGCTAATTTCCCTTTCAAATCACCTCTTATATTTTTGTTTGGGTTTGTCTTTAGGGTCACCTCCTTTTCCCTACTGCCTTTAGTTGTTTCCCTCCTCTTTTGCAGCAACCTTGCCTTTGCCTTTTTGCTATTTTTTACACCTCTTTTCAGCAGATTTCTCCTTTAGATCTTTGTCCCTCCCGACCTTAGATCTATTGGCCTCATTTTAGCATGTTTTGATTAGATTTTTTTCCTCTTATAGACTAGTTTCGAGAGACCCACCTTCTTGGGTTAGATTGATGCATTGTTAGCTATTAATTTTCTGTTATTTCAATCTTATTTACCGCAGATTTATTTTCAGTTACACAGCACACTTTTTCTTTTACTCTCAAAATTTTTGGGTTTAAAAATTAAAATTAACGCACAACACACACCGACCCTAAGTGAAGAAGAGCCTGGTCAACACCGTCTGGAAAAGACTTTAAAATCAATTGACATCACCCCTCTCTGCCCTTGTTTCGACCTTGACCTCACTTGATCTTGCACCTCCCTGCCTTTGTCGGATCTTCTTCTTCCTGTCATCATTGCAAGGTGTTTATCCCAGAGACTTCTTGACCTTCACCCTCAATTTCTGGATGGTCGACTTCCTCCTTCCCGTCATTGTCAAGTTAGCCCTCCCCCGCATCCGCACTCTGACTCACTTTCTAATTCTTTGGTTCCTCCCCCTGCTTTTGGTTCTCCTTGTTACCTTCACCATGTCTGGTCCAGGGCCTAACACTAGTGGCAACCCCAGCCCTAATGTTGGGACTATTACTAGCAAAACCGCCATAGGCACTCCCTCGACTGCTCCCTTGCTCCCCTTCATGGCAGGCCTCAGTCTTCCCGATTTCAATCAGTTAATCAATGATCCTATACGCATGATGTTAGTTGTACCTTATGTAACCAAGCTCCCCCTAACGCATTCTCAAGTTCGAAGGCCAGCATGGCAGTCCCTCTAACCATATCCGATCTTTCCATGTGGTGCTCCGCTAATTCCATCACCGAAGTGACTCCATCAGATCTTCTGCCGTTTTCAACGCGCTTACGGAGACAGCACTAATGGTATGTTGACTAGCCCACCTCTTCCCATACCACCTTTGCGACCCTTACCTGCGCCTTCTTATCTTATTTCCAGCTTCCCCCTCGTTATGACACTGGTATCAAAATTTTGACCTCTTTTCGTCAATCGTCTGCGACCCGCCTATTCGATCATGTTAAAGAATGGCGGATAAGAAAGAGCCTATGTCAAGCCCCTACCTTCGAAGACCATGTCTAAATGCACTGGTTCCTTCACTCTCTCTTACCTCCCATTGGCAAAGATGTCGCATCCCACTTCCCTCAAACCGAAGAAGCCGCCCTCCAAATAGCCTTGAAATATGACCTAATCTATGCTCAATCTGGTTATGTTTATACCATCCTTCCTGACCTCCCCAGACCCAGTGGCATTAACGCACCGGGGGCACCTCATGCCGCCGACAGTTTCGTTGGAGCTCTCTCTCATCCATCTGCCCAACCTCCCATGAGCTATGGTTTTCTTGGGGGAGGGGGCACCACCTCCTGCACTTCTCCCCCTCCCGGTAGCACGCATCCAGGAGCCGGCATGCCTCGTGTTTCTGCCCAACCTTCAGATTACCACACTGTTCCCCAACCTCATTATCATCCATATCCACAACCTAGTGCTCCATCTCCTCCAGCATTCGCACCTCCGCCTCCCTCGTCTTTTCAATCCCCGCAACAACATTCACCGCCCCCTCAAGAGCAAGTGGATGCCCAACAAGGATTTGTGGCTACCCAACCACCTCACAGACCAGTAACCACTCTACCTCCTCCATCTGGTACCTCTGATTACCAGATCCTCATGATGAACTCTGACCAACCTATAACCGTCGACCTTAACCTTCAAACTCAGTCCCATCCTTACCCCCAGCCTCTTGCTCCATCTGCCCCCGAGTCACCTTCTTTAGGTTCTACCGAGCCTCTTTCGAAAGCTAATGTTCCCTTGCATATCCCTCCGCCCAACGCCGAGGTTCATACCAAGATTCCTAAGGGACCATTATGCCGAAATGCTGCTTCTGACCGAGCTACCCCTTCGTTTCGCATAGTAGATGAGCTGGCCCAATCTCATGTTACCATTTCCACGCTGGAACTCCTCTAGTCGTGCCCCTCCCAACGAAAAGCTCTACTATCTGCCCTGGGCGCTGTAGATCCAACAGATGACCAATTGATTGTTTTCGATGCCCATCAGTCAAAGTCTCCTCCTCTTCCTGCTTCCGTAGCTTTCCAAATCTCAGTCAAAATCCGAAACGCTAACATTTCTTGGTGCATCATTGACGAGGGGGCATCCACCTGTGTAATGTCCGCTTCAGTTTGGAAAAAACTCGGATCTCCTGAGCTGGCCCCTTCCACAATCACCCTTCGTGCGTGGGATGGCCATGCCTCCCAGCCCATTCGCCTTTTCCGTAACTGTCCTATCACCCTTGCGGGCAAGACTGTTTGTCTCGACATTGAAGTTATTGACGCCCTTATTGACTATAACATTCTTTTAGGGCGTAGTTACACATATTCCATGTTTTTCGTCCCATCCGCAGTCCATCGCAAGCTGTTTTTCCCACATAATGGAAAGATTGTCACCATCGACCAGTTGACGTATCATGAACCAACATCTCAGACTTCCCCTGAGTCCACCCTCTCTGCTATCACCAATAAGCAAACCGTTGATTCTTTGACCAATGTTTCCCCTGGCGTTTACAAAGACTCCTCCTTGCTTGGAACCTTCCTTGGTCTTCCTCCTCCTCCTGTCTCTGATCCCAGCTTAGCGAATGTTTGCATGATGCAATTGTCTCGGGCTGACCTTAAACAACCCGCTTCGGCTATTCAGCAACCTCCACCTCGCCTGGAGCAACCCGCTCCTAGCCCTTTGCCTCAGCCACCTGGACCTCTCCCTTCTGACCCTTCTCCTACTGCTAATACCCATGCGCCTCTCTACCCTCCTGGGTTGGTTCCACCGGGTCTCAACCATCTCGGAGCCGTCCCTCCTGGCCATTACCCCACTGGTCAGCTACCGTTCCTAGCTCCCCCACTAGGAGTGTACACGGTACCTGTCATGGCCACCCTCTCTCTTCCTAACCTGACCCTTGGGATTCCCGTTTGGTACCTTGATCCTCCAGCCGCTACCCCACCCGGTCAACCCAAACCTTATCTTGCTTTGACCCCGGTCCAACCGGTCCCCATGAATTCTCCCGCTGCAATAGTGCCTCAGTCACCTCAACAGGACCCACCTCCTGTTGCGACCGCTTCGGGTAAGACTGGCAAAGCTCACAGGGGGGCATCACAGGACAAGGCAGCCCCGACAAACCCTGCCCCTCCTCGGCCTCCAAAGCATACCATCCTGTGTGCTTTGTGTGATGTTGTTGGTCATGCCACCCATACCTATCCTGAATTGCCTCATCTCAAGCCCATGGTTAATGTCGTGTTCCCTGCATCCATGGTCCCGGAAGCCTTTTTTCCTTCCGCGGCCGCGGCCAAGAACCCCCAGACTATTCACACCAACCACCCTTGTGCTTTGTGTGATCTACATGGCCATTACAACCACCTTTGTCCCCGCCTCAAGGACTTCCGCACCTCTCTAGCCGCGGTCCGCCAATTCGAGGTCAAGCGTCACGCGTCCACCTCTCCCCTATTTGCGCGTTTTGCTTCAACAAAATTACTAAACATGACGGCTCCCATTGAAATTCCCCCTCCTGATGTCAAGATGACGGAGCCTTCGTCCACCATATTCTACCTATCATCATCCATGCGACCCTCGAGGAACATTCCCTCTGAATTCTCCCCTGTTGTTTCGCTTGACCTTCCTTCAACGATCACCCTAGGCTCAACATCGGCAGATCCCTTATCTGCTTACTCTTCTGTCACCCCTTGTGACGATGCGCATGTGAACCTATCTTCTCATAATGACGAGTCAGGTAGCTTCGTCGTGTCAGGAGGTCTTTCTTCCACCAGTGACCCCATCCTCTATCACGATGACGACATTATGGAAAAAATCCCCACCCCTGACTTTATCTATTCCCCCTTACATCAAACCCATGCATTCACACCACATCCACCTTGTGGCCATTACATTGAAACCCAATGTTTGAGTAAGGGGGCACCCATATTTGAGTGACCAAGAGAAACAATTCTCCACAACTCTCCTAGTGTATCTAGTCGTGTTGACTTTAGTACCATTATTCTTCTACATTTAGAAGAACCTCTAGAGTCCCATATCACTTCAGATCACTCTAGGGATGATACCCCTTATTGTTCCTTCATCTTACATCAGCAACCCAGTCTTTTTGACCTTGTTGTTGACCAACCTATCTGTTTTCTAAGAGAGCATCAGTTCCTTATCTCCAACTCCTCTGTTTGGGATAGTGGCCCTAGGTATGCCAACACTGAAACTTAACGTCCATTTGATTCATATATGCAGTACTAAACGAGATTGGTACTCCTCCATTTCCTTTCTCAAACTGCATAACCATAACCAAAACAAATGGCGCACCATATCCTTAAAATGTGTTTAGATTCCCCTTTTTTCTACATAAATTTTTGCATGACCACAACATGCTTGGGGGCACCTATGCCCCTCAACCATAAAAATTCCAGATCTCAGCCAAAAACAACACTGAAACCCCCTTTCTCTGCCAGGTCCCACTTTTCAGGTCATTTCTTGGGACAAGTCGCAGTTTTCTGCCCAGTACATGCTACACAGGTCACAGAATAGACCCCAAAAAGTGCGACCTGGCCTGTTCATGAGCTCTGGATACCTTTTAGTTTTTCGTACCTTGATCCTTCACCAGGACAAATTTTTTCCACGAAGAGTCTATTCACCTCTCCTACAAATTGAATTTCTTCACTTACAATACCTGTACTTGAGGCACCACTTTCTCTCCTTACTTGTCTTTGTTCGTCTTGATTTTCGTCATGTGGTACCCTATTGTACTCATGTTTTTATGGTTCCCCATTGGACCTTTACTGTGTGGCAGCACCATCAAGTCACCCTTGTTTAGAGCATCCGAGTTGAGTCATCATCAGTCATGAAATCTATCTCGCGTCCCTTCGTATCCCACTATAGTCCTCCATCCTTCAATGCTTGGTCCCTCTCTCGTGTTGCACATTATGGCCTTTAGTACCATTGTCCCCTATCCCTCACGATAGTGTGTCAGTCGCTGCCAAGCCATTCATGCCCCTTATGCTCTAACAAGGGAAGTTGTCCATCCGCTACTCGGTATCCCTCATTTCATTATCATCATCAGTGCCTGTCTCTTAGTCACTCTACTATTTTCTCCCGTGCCTTAGTTGAGATTCCCTTGTTACCTCACCTGTGGCGGACCTGCTTCTGTCGACATCCGCTCATTTACTCCAGAAGCCAGGTCTGGGGGGCAGTGTACCTTGGTTCGAGCTCTTTCCAGCATGATCGTGATATATACACTTGATGGTCCAGTGACGCAACAACAGCTATTGGTGATTCCCGGGCATGTGTGAGATGTCTCAACCCTCATGAGGGGGTGGCCCTGCAGGTAGCCCCCCACATGCCCGGCTGACTTCATTTCCACCCCTGATGCAGCTCCTCCCATTTGATGATATCAACCTCCATCGCTTACGGCGCTTCTTCGATATGCACGTATCAGTCAGATGTTGCGAGCCCTTCCCCGTGTGTAGGGGGCATTTGGGTGTATTTGTATCTCATGTACTACCATATTATTATATAAGTCCTGACGATTATTCCAGGCATCGCATGTATGTGGGGTTCATCATGTTATTTATCTGGCTCATGTTTTAGCCAGCACATGCTTCATTATTGCGTTCCATGGTTTTCCGGGCGCCTTATTTGTACTTATTGCGTTCTGTGGTTTTCCGGGCGCCTTATTCTTTGTAATATTGTCTCGGCGGGCATAGGTATGCCTCCCCCGCCGCCTTTCACATTGGTACCACATCATACACTTGAGACTTGTTGCACCTGTAAGTCTCGTCTCCTCAGGGTCTAGTCCTCCACCACTTTAGATTACCTTACATTCCTCTCTTTCATTTCTATCTTGCTGTTTAGTTATTCAGTTCTTACAACGTACTTCGGTCATACGATTTGCTCCTAAAACTCGTACGTTGGGGGGCAATCTATTACACCATTTTTTGGTCATCTAACCCATTATCGTTAGATTAACCCAAGTACACCATGTAAGACTAATTTTACCCCAAGTAAAATCGCTTTCACCACATTTTTTTACATTTCTTGGTCATATTTAACCCAAAACAAGGTAATCAATTAAATAAATCATTATTTATTTAATTATTTCCTAAGAATAAGTTATTTAAATCACTATTTAAATACTATTCCTAGTTAAATTTGACTAAATCATTTTTAATAATTAAATAAACCATTATTTATTTAATTATATTCCCCTAATCTCCCTTAAATAATAAATAAATCATTTATTTATTTGTTATTTATAAATAAAGGAATTGACCTAAGTAAAAAACCCTTTTCCCTCCAACAAATATAATAAAATATTCCTAAAGGGTGATTCTAGAATGTGATTAATAATATTTTATTCATGCACCAAGTTCTAGAACACCCCAATATTTTGTTATAAATAGAAGGGTTTTCCCCATTCATTAGTCACCTCCATTGCATTAGATCACTCTGGATCTTCTCTTGGTCACCATTTTCCATTTTGTTTTGTGAACTCCCATTGAGTTCCATGTTTGATTTTCCATATCCATAAGAGAGAGAAATGTTAGATCTGAAACACTGAGGACTTCCAAGGACCCATCCCACTGAGGAGAACCGGAAAACACCTTTCTTGTTTTCCTTTTAGGTGCCCCATTCTTTAATATAATATAAGATTCTTTTTAAATATATTGTTTTTGTCTTGTCCATTGGATGCATGGAGCCATTTTACATTTTATCTGATTAATGTCTTTTGTGCTTAGATCTAACCTTATGCAGCAAACTTAAAGATATTTTTCAGCCATTATTGATGTTAGGGCTACTCGGTATGCGTAGCTAAAGTGATCTTTTACGACGAAAGAATCATACTAACAATTGGCGACTCCACACGGGTTTTCTTTTGCGACCACTGTCGTTTTCTATATTCCTGCATATCCAGCTGTTTCAGACCCTAGGGTTTCTCTTCCACTTTTTATTTTTCCTATTTTTTCCATTTTTATGCTAGTTTTCCCCTCTAAAAACCCTCAAACATTCAAATTTTTAACTTCTGTGTGTTTCTAGCCCTATTGCGCAGGTGACCGACATCAGCTGCAGCTGAGACGACATTTTTTACTGAAATATGTCGCCGAGAGTGCTGGAAGTGCAGGTCGCACTTTTTGGCCCAAAAACTGCATCCTGGGTAGCGGAAAACAACCTAAAAACTGCGACGTGAGCAAAAAACAGGTCAAAAACTGCGACCTGAACTTTTTTCTCGAATTTTTCTGAAATTTTTCTGGCTTTGGTCTAAACCTCTGTCAGGATTGTCAGACCTCCGTCTCCACCCATTTAGACCTTTTCTTGCTCTTTTTTACTCAACCAAGTGGGAATCTAGCCCCCTAGGGCTTGAGTACCCTCCACTTGTTGTGGAAGAGTTTTAGCTGCTGTAAGTGTCTAAATTTTCAGAGTTTCAACCATTTATTTTACAGATATGATACCTCCTCTTGAGATCCATTTAAGCTCAGCTAATTTCCCTTTCAAATCACCTCTTATAGTTTTGTTTGGGTTTGTCTTTAGGGTCACCTCCTTTTCCCTACTGCCTTTAGCTGTTTCCCTCCTCTTTTGCAACAACCTTGCCTTTGCCTCTTTGCTATTTTCTGCACCTCTTTTCAGCAGATTTCTCCTTTAGATCCCTATCCCTCCCGACCTTAGATCTATTGGCCTCGTTTTAGCATGTTTTGATTAGATTTTTTCCCTCTTATAGACTAGTTTTGAGAGACTCACCTTCTTGGGTTAGATTGATGCATTGTTAGCTGTTAATTTTTTGTTATTTCAGTCTTATTTACCGCAGATTTATTTTTAGTTACGCAACACACTTTTTATTTTACCCTCAAAATGTCTGGGTTTAAAAATTAAAATTAACGCACACCACACACCGACCCTAAGTGAAGAAGAGCCTGGTTAACACCGCCTGGAAAATACTTTAAAATCAATTGACACCACACCTCTCTACCCTTGTTTCGACCTTGACCTCACTTGATCTTGCACCTCCCTGCCTTTGTCAGATCTTCTTCTTCCCATCCTCATTGCAAGGTGTTTATCCCAGAGACTTCTTGGCCTTCACCCTCAGTTTCCGGATGGTCGACTTCCTCCTTCCTGTCATCGTCAAGTTAGCCCTCCCCCGCGTCCACACTCTGACTCACTTTCTAATTCTTTGGTTCCTCCCCCTACTTTTGGTTCTCCCTGTTACCTTCACCATGTCTGGTCCCGAGCCTAACGCTAGTGGCAACCCCGGCCCTAATGTTGGGACTATTACTAGCGGAACCGCCACAGGCACTCCCTCGACTGCTCCCTTGCTCCCCTTCATGGCAGGCCTCAGTCTTCTCGATTTCAATCAGTTAATCAATGATCCTATCTGCCACGATGTTAGTTGGCCTGCTATGCCAACCAAGCTCCCCTCCGACATTCCCAAGTTTGAAGGCCTTGCTAGCGAATATCCCTCTAACCATATCCGATCTTTCCACATGTGGTGCTCCTCTAATTCCATCACCGATGACTCCATCCATCTTAGATTTTTCCAACGCACGCTTACAGGCGACACTGCTAAATGGTATGTTGACCAGCCCACCTCTTCCCATACCACCTTTGCGACCCTTGCCTGCACCTTCTTATCTTCAAAAACCACTCAGAGCCACGCGATAACCACTGCTAGTTTTTCGATTACTTCTCTCCACGGCATAATCTCCCTTTAATCCTAACCTTTGATTGCTTTAATCGGATGGCTCATATTACATCGCGTTCCCATCCATATTTCTTTCATCGGGCCTTCCAAAGGACTTCATCGGAAGAATCTCCGCCGTTGATCTCTTTCGTGATCCAACTGTCCACATTCAATCTCCCTCCGCCCTTCTGGTCCCACCATCAAATGCCTCGATTTCATTCATTTTGACCTTTTTCCTTTGTATTCGCCCAAAAGTTAAACTTTTATGTTTAACACTAAAAGTTATTTGTGTTCGTCTAATTCAGTCTAACCTCCTGCACCGGTGAATCTCGACTGTTGATTGCCACTATCTAATCTAATCCAATGGTCTGGGGCTGTCCGCGCACCAGACTTTCACCAGGCCAGTTTTCTTCCTTTCCGCAGAAATTTTCGGCCGTTTTTTCCACTGCTTCCACCATCTCCATTGTTGCGACACCGTTTCCTCGGTCCTCCAGAGCAATCCTCCTCCACCCCCATTGATTTCTTAACATGTTTATCGTCTTTTTGCAGGGTTACAGATGGTAAAATTCACTCTGTCTCACCATCACAGACAGGGTAATATAGGGCGCAGAATGCCAGTTTTTCAGAACTGAAGATTACAGGGAAAACACCTAGGAAGGTTTTAAATGAAGTATTTCATTAAAGGACCAATGTGAAACCTTCTCATGAGCCTCCAACACCATGAAAACTTGCAATATTCACAGATAAGACAGAAGATAACCAGAAAAGAGTATCAGTGACAGTTTAAAGGGATTAAAAGCTCATTATTGAAGATTTAATGTCATAATCCAGTGTTTTAAGGGAAAAGATACAGATTAAAGACCTTGAAAATGATCCAGAAGGCTTAATAAGGCCTGAAGCACATGAAACAAGCCATATCAGCGTTTCACATCAGCAGAATGTTCTTCCCAAGAAAGGACAAAGTTCCCATAGTGTTTTTTATTTCTCCATTGAGTTCTTGAGAAGATCACCACCCTGACAGAAGTCCCAAGATTGCCAGAGCATTAGTTACAAAGTATGGAAGGCCTGAAAGTCATTTATCTGCCTTACTTGTCCCAGTGTACAAACATAGTACAAAATTCCAGAGAGTACCTCAGAAACATACCTCTGAAGTTATTTTCTGCCTGTCAAAGACTGCTAATTCACCCAAAGAGTACTGAAAGTCAATACGGGATATTAAAATAGAATGGGCCTCAAGCACTCTTCTTCTTTTGTTTTAATTTTTCATTTAAAGATCTATCTACCTCTACTGCCACACTTTCAGCTATAAGAACTCATGAGAAATACATGTTGTTGGTGGGTTAACCGTGGATTGTAAGCTGTTTTTTTGAGATAGAGTCCTGTGTGTATTAGTTGTAAAATAGGCTGGGAGATGATTTCAGGCTGATATCGAGTTGTTGGAAAATGATGTATGTGATTGGTGTTGCTCTTCTAATATGAAAAGCATTTTCATTGGATCCTGATCTAAATCAGTGGTGATGTGTTCTACCTTTGTCAATGTTTTCCCTCTGTTATTCATCATATTTCATTTCTCTGATAAGAATCAGTAATCGAGCTTAGGATATACTGCTGTAAAGTACCCTAATGCTTCCTGCTCTTCTTGTATTATATATTTTCCGCTAATTGTGTGATCTAAGAACAAATTCAAGATAATTTAACCAGTATAGTAGTTGGTTCCCCCTGCTTATTGATGTATGAATTTAGAGTTTGTTTTTAGATGTTATTGTCTCATTTTAGCTGAAATAATTGGGATAATGGGAGGTTCAGAGTTGGTTCTATCTCACTAGGGTCCTTTTCCAACAGTTTAGCCTTTCTAATATCCCTTAAGTTGAATGTCAAAATCATTGAGAGTTAAAAGTCTTTCTCTGATCTTAGGCTTCACTTTGTGTCAAATCTTAAATGTTTTATATTGTCTGAAGAGTTAGCCTCATAGGAGTTTGATCATAGATGGTTAAGGCATGCCCTGTCCCTAGATTTTCTCCTAAGTGGTCACCTTGGAAGGTTTCCTTGTCATTCACCTTCATTCCCTCATCATTTCATCTCATACTATCATCTTAAGAGATCCTCTGATTTAGATGACTAGCCCATTTGAAAACCTTGGATATTGAATTGCAAGTAAACCCTTTTATGACCCCATTGCCCAATGGACTTGAGTTTTCCCTGAATTATCTCTCCATTGCCAAAAATCCTTCTTTGCTCACTTCTTTGTCTCACTTTGAACCCTTCTTTCATGTTTCCCATCCAAACAAACAAAACAAACAAAACAACAACCTTTGTGCCCTATAACTAGTCTAATACCTTAAAATTGAACTTCAAAGATATATATTTCTTTTCCTTTATAGAGAGACCCCTCTCTGGATCCAGGAGGGCCATATCATGAGATCCCAAAGTGGTTTGATGTTGTCTTGTCTTTTGGTATTGCCAAACCTGCCAAAACACAGGAACCACAATAGAAAAAACTGACATAGCGTCTCTGAATGGTACACTAGCTACAAGTGTCATGGATGATGAGGTTAGTGTGCTTACAAAATATAATGTCAGATCTTTCAGATAATATTGAAGATCTAAAGGCGATGATGCCAGCTCCACCGCTGTCTGAAGTTTTTCGATTTCTTTATAATGACAAGAGACTTTCTCAAGATAAAAATGTTTGTATGGATGTGAATTCCTCTTATGAAGTAGAAGCAACGACAAGAAATGGTTTTTATAGGCCAAGTCTACAAGCAATTCCTTCCAATGGTAATATAATGCATCTTGGTGTGGTTGGGAGAGATGTGAAACACACAACATCAAGATTTTATTTGGAAGCAGAAAATTACTTGCACAGAAAACGCAAGCCTTCCCAGGTCATGATTTTCAATTTCAAATTGCGGACAAATAAAGAAAAATTTTAAAATTCCGCGATCTGGGTTTTGTGCAAAATGACCCCAATTGACTTACTTGTGAGAAATTTCTAGAAATTTGAAGTGGTTTCAGGGATTCTGCGAGTTCCTTCAAACACCAATTTTCTTAAAAAACGTTGTGCAAAATGGGTTTGACTCATTCTACTGGAATTCAATTTGTGTTTGAAAATTTTGTCCACAGAAGAGGTTGAGGATCCATAAGTTGAATTTCAAATTACTAGTGCCTAATGAATTTGGAGGTCGAGAGAGATGAACTTCTGGTTATTGTTTTATTATTTCATCTTCATGTTACAACACTACGACCACTATATTCCATACAACTAGTGTCAACACTCATATAATGTGCTAAGTCAAGGGAGAAACCCACAAAGGATGTAAGTTTCACGCTATGTTTTTAATATTGCATATGAACATTCAGTGACATCATGAGAATCTGTTTGACGGAAGATGCAGTTAATATTTCATTCTATAGTGAAGTAGATGTCGAACCATATGTCTAGAAGTGCTTTGTGAAAATTCACAATGGAAAAAAAAATTCCGTACATCTCATTGCATTTCTACAATAGGCTTAAGTATTGGATCATTTGTTGTTTCTGTTGTTGACAAGGTATGTCCACAATTAATATCGCCACATGCAAAATTCAACAAGTGAGGAATAAATAAAACTTCTCATTGCTACTCGACAAATCAACGGTTCATAATGTAGTTCCTTCACCTCAATGAAATTACGGTGTCACAAAATACCCAAGGTTTATGAAAATGAGTGGTCCCGTAGAGCAGTTTCTCGTAATTTTCATCAAAAATATTGACGGACCAGATTTATTACGACATCACCCTTCACTACTTCAAGGAACTGCCAAAGTGCCTCCGGGGAATGGTATTTGGTTTGAAAAATTATAAGCGGTTTTATAAACCAATTCAAGATTCAGTCAGAGGCCACGTTGTTATCAATTTTCTAGCTTGCCTCCATATAGCATGCACGAGGGAAACTTGGGGCCTGCATTTCTTTTTATTTCCAAAGTTTATTTACATTTATATTTCCATTTTGGGGGGCCGAAAGTCAAAATCATGTTTCGAGAAATTACATATGTATTGGTGGAATTACTTTGGTAAAAGTAGAAAATAAGTATTATATATATAATATTTTAATTCAATTAAAAATTCTAGAAAACAATAAATTGTATTAAACTGTTGGAAGCAGTTTATTAATGGTTTTAGAAATCAGTTTCCAAAACTGATTCGACAGTGAAGAGGATAAAAATAGGAAAAATGAAGAAGAAGGTTACGAGTTTTGGACCTTTGGACTACTGTAAATTTTGTACTCAATTTTTTGATGATTAATGAATGAAGATCAAGATTCTTACATCTGTCGTTGTTGATATGTTTTCCAGTTTCCATTCTGCGTTTTCTTTCTATGAATAAAATGAAGTAATGTGGATGCGGGTCTCCTTTTAGATATGCACGTAAGAGTTAAATATCCTTAATGGGCGCTCCTTCATTTTAACTATTCCACTCACATGAAATTCTTCTGAAGTTTAAAGTGATAGATCCTGTTTACCAGCATATCATTTTGAGCTTTCTTCATGTTCTTCCTATCACTTCAATTAATATCAGCAGATAATGGCATTGTGAAGCATTTATTATATCAGATTATTGAGGGTTTTAATAATTAATTTCTGAAGGTGATTAAGCAAAGACTATCCAATATCATATTTTCGTGACATATATATATGTCTTGAGCACTGATTCCTTACCACAGCCAAGGGATTGTTTCTTGAGATACAACAGACGGTCAGGATCAAAGCGCAGAATTGAAGCGGAGAGATGGACCACAGATATCATAGCACAAGAATGCAAGTCAAATGGATGGAAAAGATTAGATCACGAGATATAAGTTAGAGATAAGCGGTCAAGAATGGATATCACAAATAAATATACATGAGAGTTAATGGAACGGAGATTCTGGAGAAGAGCTACGTGTCAGCCATAGGTTCCATCGCATATCGCACTTCGCAAATCTTACCGTTCACCCTCTGCCGCTCACACATAAATCTTGCGATTTGCGATATGCGGACGGTCCCACCTCCATCTGCCATGTCACTCCCGCCCATCGCATATCGCTCACCACAAATTTTAACATTTACCTCCCCCACACTTTGCACTTTGCAGAACCTAACATTTAACCCCGCTGCTCCTAGCTAAACCTTGCAACATACGATTTGCGGGCAGTCCCACCTTCACCGCCACGTCGCCCTTTTCTCCCCATCGCATATCACACTCCGCAAGGCTTAACTGTTACCTTGCGCTCCCCTTTTCGTAAAACTTGCGGGCTGCAATGTTGCGGACAACCCTCACTTCATTGCCACGTCATCTCCCTCTCCCTACACTTCACACACCGCAAGTTTCAATTTTTACCTCTCATAAACTAAGTCTACCGATGTGCGATTTGCGATAGCTTTGGGACCCATCCCTACCACGTGTTACACGTTATTTTTCCACCATGATATTTGACTGTCCATATAGGTTCATAACTACCTATATTGTGCTCCCTTAGAAGTCAAAAACCCTAATGTTCCTAAACCAAGTCTTGGAATTGAAGAAAAGCTCATTAAAACCCTTAAAAGTCTAACTCCGCACTTTTCCTAGCTCTTTCCTGCGGATCCGCAGATATTTGTTCTATAGCCTGCGACAGATCTCGCACATTCTGCTTATAAAACCTGCAGACCCCGTAAACAGTCAAATAAAGGAAAAAGTAAGTTCTAGAAGCCCAACTGGTCGAATATTCTCCCAACTGGAAGCTTCTAGAAGTGTGATAAGTTTGAGCTTTATCCCTCCACTCATGGAGCTCTATCCATCCACTCATGGAGCTTATCCCTTGGTCTATGGAGCTCAAATCCCTTCATTAGAGGAATCCATCCCCCTCTTCATGGAACTGAAACTACCTCCATTTCCCTATAAATTGGACTCATGTTTCAGTCTCAAGGGTAGCTGGTAGATGGTAGACATACATGTTAGTTGCTGAAGAAATTCTCAAGAGAGCACACTCTCTACACTAGTTATTATTGGCATGAGAATGATCACACACTCATGTCCATAACTTCATGCTAGTTCAAAGGGAGGAAGGCTTGTCAAACTGAAGGAGGAACAATTGTTTAGGACCCCGGGAGGAACTTGTATGACATCAAGGCATCAGGTTGTAAAGTTACTCTTTTCATTCAAGATAACACATATGGATCTCCTTTTCTCATTGAGTTTTTCTTGTGCTTATTTTAATAATTCAATACTTAGACTCCTTGATCACTAAGTTAGATTAGTTGCTCTTAATTATTATATGTTGCAAGTGCTTTTAATTCTTTTGTCTGTCTTTGATTGCAGGTTTTACTTACTAAAGAAGCCTCTTTGGAGTGACTGGATAAAAGACTGCACCAAACATCGGATTTCTAGGTAGGGGAATGTCCTCTTTCTTTGTTTATAATAATTATGAATTGCAAATAATCTAGAGAAAACGATTTACAAATGGATGTTTGTTTCTAGCTATCCATAGGATACTAGGGAGATCACTCTTGTCCACAAGAGGGATTAATCCGCATAACAAAATGGTGACTCCACTGGGGAATAGAACTTAGTTTTCCTTTTTATTTTTCAGTTTGAATTTTAAGAGTTTTCTGATTTTGATTAGTCTAAAACTGGGTTGGGTAGATAAATTTTGAGATTCCCTTAAAATAAAAGCTGAATATTTATTTTTTCTGTACTTTTCCTGGCCTCCGCGGTTTTTATTTGAAAACTGCGGTAGCCTCCGCAGTTTTTAGTTAAGAACAGTGCGATGTCGCTCTTTTCTCCATTAGAACCCGCGAAGCTGTGAATTTTTTTTGAAAAATTAAGAATTCTCTTTTTAGGACCTAGATTACCAGATTCTTTGTGTTTACTCCAAACTTTCTAGACTGTCAAAATCTTATGTGGAAATTTATTTTCAACAACTTTTGCGTTTGTGTGATTTTTCATCTGATTTGCATTTTATGAGTGAGTGTTTTCCTTACTTTCTTGTAGCTCCATATTAGAAACCTTCATATACCTTAGCTTACTGGTATAATGTTGTTCTCTTTCTGAGCCATTAAACTCGTTGCAAACCTTAATTTTATGAAAATTGATTACATTTTCATTTGCAAATTTAAAAGAGAGTTTAGCTTACTAAAGCCTATTTTTTCACACTAAACCAAATTTGGGTAAAAATAAGAAGTTGGGTTACACTTTTGTGAGAATCGGGGGCGGAATTTTTTTTTTCCTCAATAATTCGGTCGAATTTTTATAAAATTTCCACTGAACTATTTGAGAGTTCGACCGAACTTTCAAAATTAGTTCAACTGAACTCATTCCGACGTTTACATTGACAGCTTACTGACGACGTGGGCAAACATATTTTTGGCCGGAGATGGGAAAACCGGCAACCAAAGTTCAACCAAACTAAAAGTTCATCCGAACTTGTTCTTATAAATATATCGGCCTACAAACCTTAACATGTTTCTTATGCACATGTGTCACGCGTCTCTGTCTCGCGTCTATGAGGTGTTTCTCTGTTGTGAGGTGTTGCTTTGTGATGAGGTGTTGCGTCTATGAGGTGTTTCTCTGTTGCTCTGTTTTTTTTTTTCTCGCGTTTGTGAGGTGTTGCTCTGTTGAGGTGTTGCTCTGTTGCTCTGTTGCTCTATTGCTTTGTGACGAGGTGGGGTGTTGCAGTTGCACCGTGACGACGATGTTCGACCTTGCTCTGTATTTTTTGTTGATTTTTTTTGGTTTTATTTTAATTTAATTTTTGTTTGTTCGTAGGGAATTTGGTTTGCGTCCTCCACAACGTCTTCAACAATCTCCAGGCTTTGTCCTCGTTGCGGCTTTGTCTGCGAATTTTTGCGAATTTACAGGTATGAAATCCTCTGTTAAACATTAAATGGTTAAACATTTAACAAGAAATCAGATTTGTAGTACATAGTAAACTCTAATTTCAAATTTTCATTTCAGATATGTCAGAATTTTCTATTCTTGTAAAAATTACTTCAATGTCCTTTTATTATCCCAATTACAATTCTACTTTAAATAGCAATCACATTAACCGTTAGATCAATCTTGACAATAATTGTATATAGAACATAAAAATAAAATGCAAAAGACAAAACAGATAAGGGAAACCCAACATATCTTCTTCTTCTTAAGAGATATAAATGTTTAGAGAGAGAGATAATCCAATATTTTACAACGATAATGAAGTCAAATTCAAGGCTTTGACTTTCAAACTGTCGTCCAAAATTGAAACGACAGTTGACTGAAAGATGCTTAGAAAACCAATCGAAACAACCAAGTGTCACCTCTGAAATCTGTTAGGAAAACTGAATTTAAGCCTCTGCAATTTTGGTCAAGGAGTGCATAGTTGAATTTCCTTCAATGTAGGTCAATAGAGGGTCTAAACCTACAATTGATAATCCCAGAGCTTCGTTCTTTCAGCCTTCAAGAACTCGCTCAAGATTCCTCTCAAAGTATCCTTCTAGAAAAAATATAATATTTCTTATGTATGCACAATTATAGTAGTGTTAAAGGGAACAATTTTTTCTTTATATGTATTTGAGGTATGTTACACTCTTACATATCATATCAGATAGTTTGGATTCTTGAACTTCCTTAATGATATCTATGGTTGCTCTCCTTCGTTCAATTTTGGGTAAAAGGTCATGGTCTTACCTTAATTTCTATTCTAATTCCCTTTCCTAACTTTGATTTTCCTTTTGACCTTGGAGATAAACCCAATCATTAAATATGATAGTCATCCCTTCTAGGGAACTTGGTATGGGTTGCTTAGTGGTTTCCAACCCTTATGATGATGTAAGGTGGTGTTTCAAACATGGGAGTAACTTGTGTTTGCATGTGATGCTCACAGGCCATGGTTTCTTCTGTGGGTTATAGACGGTTTAGTTCTACCTCCTAAGATAAAATTTCTAAAAAACATTAAATATTGCTTAAAGTCAAAATAGATCCATACTAAGGATTAATCTTTAAACGTATTTCTACCATATAAATTCTAACGATAATTAATCACATATGTGTTAAAGTAGAATATGAAATAAGCCCTTTTTTACACTGGCTCTTAGGTACATATATGGGTGGGTTTGGGAACGTGGTTCACATGAAAAGTAATAGGGAATGGATTTAGTGGAAACCTTTTACAAGATCAGGACTCAAACAATGAGAGAGAGAAAAAACTTTTTATATTCAATGTAAAACACATGCATTAACATATAATTGTGATATTTTCCCTTCTTTACAACTTAGTCCATCCTTATAGAAAAATCACTTTTAATGAAGAAGACATATACATAGTCATCCACTGATATTTTTTCACCAACAACTATTCCATTTTGGACCTATATATCTCAAAACTATGCTCATTGAATATATGCATCTATATCTTTAAACTACTCAACTATTTTATTACACCATAGGAATCATTTCGATATATCTCCCATTTTAATGGGGTCTATCACATTTCGAGAAAAACACATTAGCCATAAAATTTTCCCATTGAAACCAAAAGTTATTTGATACAAAAAATAGGTTTTAACCTTATATAGTTAATTTTTTCAAATAGATTCTTAATAAAATGAAAAATATTCAATGTAAAACACATGCACATTAACATATAATTGTGATATTTCTCTTCTTTCCAACTTAGTCCATCCTTCTAGAAAAATCCCTTTTAATGAAGCGATACATCCATAGTGATCCACTGATATTTGTTCACCAACAACTATTCCATTTTGGACTTATATATCTCAAAACTATGCTCATTGAATGTATGCATCTATATTATTAAACTACTAAACTATTTTATTACACCATAGGAATCATTTCGATATATCTCCCATTTTAATGGGGTCTATCACATTTCGATAAAAACACATTAGCCATAAAAGTTTTCCATTGAAACCAAAAGTGATTTGATACAAAAATTAGGTTTTAACCTTATATAGTTAATTGTTTCAAATAGATTCTTAATAAAATGAAAAATATTCAATGTAAAACACATGCATTAACATATAATTGTAATATTTTCCCTTCTTTCCAACTTAGTGGACATCCTTCTAGAAAAATATTTTTTAATGAAGTAGATATATCCATAGCGATCCACTGATATTTGTTCACCAACAACTATTCCATTTTGGACTTATATATCTCAAAACTATGCTCATTGAATTTATGCATCTATATCTTTAAACTAATCAACTATTTTATTACAACATAGGAATCATTTCAATATATCTCCCATTTTATTGGGGTCTATCACATTTCGAGAAAATAACATTAGCCATAAAAGTTTCCCATTGAAACCAAAAGTAATTTGATACAAAACATAGGTTTTAACCTTATATAGTTAACTGTTTCAAATAGATTCTTAATAAAATGAAAAATATTCAATGTAAAACACATGCACATTAACATATAATTGTTATATTTTCCCTTCTTTCCAACTTAGTCCATCCTTCTAGAAAAATCCCTTTTAATGAAGCAGATATATCCATAGTGATCCACTGATATTTGTTCACCAACAACTATTCCATTTTGGACTTATATATCTCAAAAATATGCTCATTGAATTTATGCATCTATATCTTTAAACTACTTGAAACTATTTTATTACACCATAGGAATCATTTCAATATATCTCCCATTTTAATGGGGTCTATCACATTTCGAGAAAAGCACATTAGCCATAAAAGTTTCCCATTGAAACCAAAAGTAATTTGATACAAAACATAGGTTTTAACCTTATATAGTTAATTGTTTCAAATAGATTCTTAATAAAATGAAAATATTCAATGTAAAACACATGCACATTAACATATAATTGTGATATTTTCCCTTCTTTCCAACTTAGTCCATCCTTCTAGAAAAATCCCTTTTAATGAAGTAGATATATCCATAGTGATCCACTGATATTTGTTCACCAACAACTATTCCATTTTGGACTTATATATCTCAAAACTATGCTCATTGAATTTATGCATCTATATCTTTAAACTACTCAACTATTTTATTTCACCATAGGAATCAATTCGATATATCTCCCATTTTAATGGGGTCTATCACATTTCGAGAAAAACACATTAGCCATAAAAGTTTCCCTTTGAAACCAAAAGTAATTTGATACAAAACATAGGTTTTAACCTTATATAGTTAATTGTTTTAAATAGATTCTTAATAAAATGAAAAATATTCAATGTAAAACACATGCATTAACATATTATTGTGATATTTTCCCTTCTTTCCAACTTAGTCCATCCTTCTAGAAAAATCCCTTTTAATGAAAAAGATATATCCATAGTGATCCACTGATATTTGTTCACCAACAACTATTCTAATTTGGACTTATATATCTCAAAACTATGCTAATTGAATTTATGCATGTATATCTTTAAACTCCTCAACTATTTTATTACACCATAAGAATCATTTCAATGTATCTCCCATTTTAATGGGGTTTATCACATTTCGAGAAAAACACATTAGCCATAAAAGTTTCCCATTGAAACCAAAAGTGATTTGATACAAAACATAGGTTTTAACCTTATATAGTTAATTGTTTCAAATAGATTCTTAATAAAATGAAAAATATTCAATGTAAAACACATGCATTAACATATTATTGTGATATTTTCGCTTCTTTTCAACTTATTCCATCCTTCTAGAAAACCTCTTTTAATGAAGCAGATATATCCATAGTGATCCACTGATATTTTTTCACCAAAAACTATTCTATTTTGGACTTATATATCTCAAAAATATGCTAATTGAATTTATGCATGTATATCTTTAAACTCCTCAACTATTTTATTACACCATAGGAATCATTTCAATGTATCTCCCATTTTAATGGGGTTTATCACATTTCGAGAAAAACACATTAAGCCATAAAAGTTTCCCATTGAAACAAAAGTAATTTGATACAAAACATAGGTTTTAACCTTATATAGTTAATTGTTTCAAATAGATTCTTAATAAAATGAAAAATTTTCAATGTAAAACACATGCATTAACATATAATTTACTCGAGAAACCCAAAATGAGAAGATCATTTTTTTATTAGTATATTAATTTTTAGACCATCACACACACACACACACACACACATATGTATGTATGTATATATGTAGATATCCCACGACAATTATAAACTACCAATCCATTACCTTGGATTAGATAAAACTTTAGTTCTTTCACTGAAACTATAGAACCATGGGGTAAACTACCATGCACTAGAAAAATGCTAAAAGAAAACCGTGTGATGAAAACCATCATAAAGGGAGAATTTTTTTTCCCAATTTTTTTTTTTTGGGCACTACCCCTGAACACCTGTGTGTGGAGAATTTTTTGTCTATATGAAACCCTAAAGTGGGGGTCCTTTCCTCCCATTTTATTCCCACAACTATGCTTAGAAAAATATATAGTGCATGGGGGTATTCACATAAAGAATATAACACATACCAAACATCCAATAATTCTCCTTAATGTGACCATCAATGTTGCAATGGTTATAATTATTTCTACTACCCTTGCATGGATGTGTAGTGGCTATTTTATTCTTATCCTCCTATTTCCAGTTCTTATTCCCCTCCTTCAAAGCTTCTTGGTGCTATTTTTTCTTCAAACCACTTAAGTGCCCTTTATTTTGGCCTATGGTTTCTAGATAATGTGCGTATACACATGGCTCATACATTATCCTTAGCTTGGAAAGAATCACTTGTTTTTGTAGATGGTTATATAGACCCCACATATACTTAAGGAGTACATTTGGGCTCTTGGGAAAGATATCCAATAATATGACCATATTTTTTAACTTAGTACACTCTTATACACCCTTATGTCTACGTAAAGTAGTGTGAGTGATTTCATGGGTCCTCTACACACTTCATAGGGTATAATTGGGACATGTAGTGTTAACTTCTACAAGTTTTATAGGAAGAGTCTGTAAAGGGCCATGTAGCCTCTGGATCTCATTTTTTATGAAAGGTGACATATCCAGTAAATGCCCCTACAGTCAATCTCTCGAATAGATCTCAATAGAATTTATTCATTTTAATATCCATAAACCACAACCACTTTAAGGCAAACTGTGTACATGTGTCATTTCTCCCATAAATTCTTAGGCAATGTTTTGAAGCATACATGTCATGTTGGATTTTTCCCATTAACTTTAAAGCATGTTTTTTGCAAGTGTATAAAATAATTTTGCAAACCATGTAAATGTCATTTCTCCCACAAACTAAAGGCTTTCTCTCATTAATTCAAGGTAAACTTTAAGGCCTAAAAAATGAACCTAAAGTGGCTGAACTCTCATACGATTTTGAACTTCCAGAGGATTTTAGTCTGTCTGTTGAGTGTTAACTTCTACAAGTTCTAGAAGAAGAGTATGTAAAGGGCCAGGTAGCCTCTGGATCTCATTTTTTCTCAAAGGTGACATATCCAGTAAATGCCCCTACAGTCAATCTCTAGAACAGATCTAAATATAAGTTCTTCATTTTAATATCCATAAACCACTACCAGTCCAAGGCAAACCTTGTACATGTGTCATTTCTCCCTTCTCCCATAAAATTTTAGGCAAAATTTAAGGCATGTGTAATTTCTACTTCATTTCTTCCACATACTCATAAAGGTGTGACTTTTGACCTAACTAGTTGTTTTAGTAAGTGCAATTTTTTTTTTTGCAAACCATGTAAATGTTATTTCTCCCACAAACTAAAGGCTTCCTCCCTTTAATTCAAGGAAAACTTTAAGGCCTAAAAACTGAACCTAAAGTGGCTGAACTCTCATAGGATAGTATACCCCAAACTCAAGGCTTTCCCCCATTAATTCAAGGCAAACTTTAAGGCCTAAAAACTGAACGTTGTTTTAGTAAGTGCATAAAATAATTTTGAAAACCATGTAAATGTCATTTCTCCCACAAACTGAAGGCTTTCTTCGATTAATTAAGACAAAATTTAAGGCCTAAAAACTGAACCTAAAGTGGTTGAAATCTCATAGGATAGTATCCCCAAACTCAAGGCTTTCCCCCATTAATTCAAGGCAAACTTTAAGGCCTAAAAACTGAACCTAAAGTGGCTAAACTTCTATAGGATTCTAGTTTGTTGGTTGAGTCCTAACTTCTACAAGTTCTAAAGAAGTTTGTAAAGGGCTAGGTAGCCTTTAGATCTCATCCTTTCTTAAGGCATGTTATTGAACTAGATGTGATTTATGCAATAAATTTTAAAGAAAAATTTCATGCAAACCATGCATGAACCATGTATATGTGTCATAAATATCCCTTAAACTCTAGGCAATGCAATATTTAACGCATCTCATTTCTAGATGTGAATTCTACCATAAAATTTAAGTCAAACTTTAAGATAAACCATGCACATGTCATTTATCTCATGCACATGTGTCATTTCTCCCATGTGTTGGGGTTCTTATGTTTTGGCAGATTTGGCAATACCAAAAGATAAGACAACATCAAACCACTTTGGGGCCCTAGGATCTAGCCCTCCTGGACCCGGAGAGGGATCTCTCCAATAAAACAAAGAATGATATATCTTTGAAGGTTCAAATGAGATGTTAGGCTAGTTATGAAGCACAAAGGGGGGTTTAAAATGATTTGGTTGGTTGGTTGCTGGGTTGGTCATGAGATCATAAACTGAGAAAGAAATGGGAGAAAAGGAACAAAGCAGCATGATGTTTCAGCAAGGGGATAGGTCAAGAAGTGCCATCCATTGGGCTATGGAGTCATGAAAAGGAATTAAATGCAACAACTAGCCAAGGCTTTCAGAGGGCAAGTCATCTACACTAAAGGATCTTTTTAGATGGATGATGGAATGGAAGATTAAGGATTGAAGGTGAAAGAAGGAAAGAAACCCAATTTCTATCTATAGATCAGGTCAGAGGCCATTTAACTCCAGACCTGCTTGGACATACTCATAGGAAACTCTCAAGGAGGAACAAAGGGGCAGCTTATAGATTGGACCAGAGGTCATTTACCTCCAGGTCAGCTTTAGCATGCTCCAAGGGAAAACAGAGATAAGTTTTGACAGAGCCAGAGTCTGTAGATTAGAGAAGGACTTTGAACCTTTAGTGCTTTGACACCAGCAAGAATATCCAAGCAGCAAACCTCTAATTCATACATCAGCTAGCAGCATATGGAACCGCTACACTGGTTAAATTAGCTGAATTTACTCTTAGATAACACATACAGCAGAAAACATTGAAGGCAAGGAGAGCAGAGATATAGGGTACCTAACAAGGGTAAATCCTATGCCATATTTCTGATGCAAGCCAGTAGAAAATGAAACAGTATGAAAATGTAATAAACAGAGTTAGGAAAATATCACCAATAGTAATAGACCAGGATCCAAAGAAATGTGCTTTGATTAATTGATGCAAAACCAGTCACATACACTGAGCTCAATGGCTGTTACAATCCAAACTTATCCTCCTAGCCTACTACAATACAAACTAGTCTGCTACTCTCTCCCAAACTGTTCTAACAGTCAAAACTGAATCCCTCTAACTACAACG
This sequence comes from Pinus albicaulis, assembly GCA_034641835.2. Lineage (NCBI taxonomy): Eukaryota > Viridiplantae > Streptophyta > Pinopsida > Pinales > Pinaceae > Pinus > Pinus albicaulis. The sequence goes on along the minus strand of CM076569.1, from coordinate 90,177,744 downwards.
GCAGCAGTCGAACAACAAACATTACAATACGTTCTCGGGGATTCTTATAGGAGAGTGAATAATCACAGGGGTAGATGTTCATTTAATTTGATTCATTAAGATAGAATGGAGGAAGTGCTCGAGCCCACTCTGCTCAATGGTACCTACATCGCTGTAAGTACTCATGGTATTGCTTGGGAGTCTCTGTTAGGTTGATTTTGACCTCAGATGGGTCCTTGAAGTCCTTTCTGGATGTTAGGCCCTCTGTTCTATCTTCTGGAATAAGTGAACTAGATGAAAGGATATGAAGGCCACTCCATGCCTCATAACTGCTACCTGACAGTCTTTTAAGAAGCTTTTGTCAGTGTCCTTAACTTTCCTGGGCTCGAGGAGGCATGGAGGACGCTGTAGGAATGTTGTACTTCTGAGAGAAGAGTGTTCTGCGGATCTGTGGCACTGATATGACTTGTTTCGTGTGCATTTGGTCTTCACACTATGCTTTTATTCTTTGATCACGGGATTAAGTGTTAAATCTTCAATTATGGGCTCTACACTTTAATCTCTACTGCTGATACACTTTTGCTGCTGTGACGGCTTCTCTGCGCTTTCAACCACAGTGGATGTGACTGTAGAGACAGAGTGCAATCTCACTCTGAAAACCCTGCAGAATGAACAAAACTGTCAAACAACCCAGGGCGGTGGCGGAAGAATCGCTGTGGAGGCCTATGGAGGAACGGTGGCGCAACTGTGGAAGCAGCGGATGCAATAGAAAGTGGTGGAGAAATGCAGTGAAACGGTAGAAATGGTCGACTTGTAATGAACTTTAACATGGAATTATTAAAGTTCGAATGGCGGGCGTAATGATATAAGGTTTTAATATAAAACATCATAATTTTGGGCCTTTTGAATTGAAATACAAAGGAAATGCGCGAAAACATATGCAATGGATTTGAAACGGTGGGACCCGGCATGGGCGGAGGGCGATGAAATTTGGACCGTTGATCTCGGAGGAGATCAACGGCGGAGGTCAAAAGATGAAGTTAATAAAAGCTCCGAAGAAGAAAAGTGATGGGGGGAAGTGATGCAATATGAGCCTTTGATCTCGGATGAACGTACAACTACGATTAGATCGGGGGATCGTAATCAGGGGAGGCAGCGGGGTGACAACATTTAAACTTTGCGATTGCGATTGGAGCGATTGAGCGCTGGCCGTTGGATCCTGGGACCAGATCAACAACTCACATTCAATCGGAGGGAGAATGGAGAGGGGTGACGGAAGGGGAGTGGGATGAATCTGAACCATTGGATCTGGAGGGATGGACGGCTCAGATTAGATCGGGGGGTCGCAATCGCAAGGTGCAGAAGGGGGTGTGATTGGAAAATGCGATTGCGATCAGAGCGGGGGAAGCGATTGAGTGCCAGCCGTCGGATCCAGGTGATATATCAATGGTGGGGAAACAATCGGTGGAGAGGAACAGGAGGAGCGACAAGACAAAGGTTGCGATTGCGATTGAAGCAGGAGTGCGATAAGTGCCGGACCGTCCGATCGAAACGATAGATTGACGGTGGAGATCGCGGCGGAGGTCTTATAGACCAAACCCAATCACATCGGAAATTTTGAGTTAATACATAGAAACGCCCGCCTGACACCTCTGATTGCGATAAGCGCCTTGTGCTTTTGCGCTTGGTTCTTGGGCAAAGGGCATATGGGGAAGTGGTTTGCGGGGTTGGTGGGAAAGGGGCTAAGCCCTAATATAAAGTGGAAAGTGGGTTTTTTGCCCATTTTAATGCAATTTTGAGGCTAGGAAAAGGTAACGATAGAGGGAAAAAAAGGGGGATTGGACCAAATAATGGGTGTATGTGGGATTTAAAGGGGATTTAGGAAGATTTGAAAGGTAATTGGGGAATTTAGAAGGGGAAGGAAAGAGGATGAAAACAAAGGCTTAGAGGGAATGAAATAAGAGGGAAAAAGAGGCCTTTGGGCATTTCTTCACAAACAGAGAGGCTCTATAATGGGAATTAGCAGAGGGGATTTTATCAAAGGAAAAAGGCACAAGGAGGCTTCAAGGATGATGTGTTTTCAGGGGAAATGCATTCCTTGAAGTCTCAAAAAAATTTTAGCCCCCTGTTTTCTTGTCAAAAAATTTATGGGGGGCTAATAGTGGCTCCACATGGGGATGGATTCTTCTTGAAGGAGTCAAGAATCCAGAGAATTATCTTTGGTGTAGGCCAGATGCCTGCTGCTTGGCACATCCCTTTCTTTCTTTAGATCAGCTGCCACAAATCATGAAGACATTACATTAGCAGTAATATTCTCCCAAACAACTGCCTACCCATACTATTGTCCTAACATTTTTTATTCGGGGTGCATTTGGACTTGCAGACCCTTTAAATCATCAATTTTTACAAGCAGGAAAATAAAAATACTCTACTTCTACCCTTATTACTCCATGAGACCAGATTAGAATTTTGGTCGCATAGTTTCTCTACCTAAACTAATATCTGCTAGGATTAAACTGTCCAGCAGATTTCTTCTCTATATTCTAAGACAGAAATTGAAAACAGTCAAGCCAGGATTAGACTGTCCGACTTACTGGCCTTTGCAGAGATTAAAAACAACTAACTACATGATCTCAGGCTGAGTTTTATTTCAGACTTCCTACCTACCCTACTCTAACTGGAAATCTCTGATGTTCTAGATGATACAATAATGCCAATGCAGCCAGTCAAGTAGTAACAAGGAAGGATATGAGCACTGACTGCCTGTCATAGATAACCACAGGGTGCTCTGCATGTGGTTCTTCAAAACTGAGGTCACCATCAGTAGTGACCATTCCTGATGAATCTGGCCCTGGCTAAGGATCAATGCTAGAGAATTTGGACTGATCAGGGCCTCCATGTATTTTGCCACAGGATCAATGAACATATGATGTACACTTTCTTCTTTTAGGCCTGTCATGACTGGTAGGCTGTCTGTATCCTGGGCAACTTTGACTATTGCTTCCTCCACTACATCCTCAAAGTGGCTCTTGAAAGCTTGATCACCTTCTTCTTGCACATCAAAAAGCAGTGAAATCTCCTCTCTCTTAGGGGGAGGGAGACTTTCCAAAAATTCTCTGGGGTCTTTGAACTGGTATGATTTCTCTTGTAAGTTCAAAAGTTCAATCTCAGCTTCATACCTTTCAACCACCACTTCTAAGAAAATTTTCCTAAGCACGGGTATGAATTTTGAACTGAGAAGAATGGCCCCGGGAAGGTCCTCCACCTTCAATTCTGCCAAGTCACTTGAAACTGTAGCACGACACTCTGCTATGAAACTTGGATGCAATTCTGCAAACAGCTCAGAGTCTTCCATAGGTAAAGTGACTTGATCTTTGGTATGGATGATGTTGTACTGCGACATGGTCTCCCAGTGTGGTCATGTGAAAACAAAGGTAATCAATGGCCTACTGATCACCAGTGGAGTCTTTTAATCATTTAGGAACTGTGGAGTCACCAGGTGGATGATTCAAAATTTTACTGTCCACCACAGTGATTTACCAAATCAGGCTGATTGGTCTCTTTCCCCAGTGGAATCTCCATTATGTTGGGGTTCCCATGTTTTGGCAGATTTGGCAATACCAAAAGATAAGACAACATCAAACCACTTTGGGGCTCTAGGATCTAGCCCTCCTGGACCCGGAGAGGGATCTCTCCAATAAAACAAAGAATGATATATCTTTGAAGGTTCAAATGAGATGTTAGGCTAGTTATGAAGCACAAAGGGGGGTTTAAAATGATTTGGTTGGTTGGTTGCTGGGTTGGTCATGAGATCATAAACTGAGAAAGTAATGGGAGAAAAGGAACAAAGCAGCAGGATGTTACAGCAAGGGGATAGGTCAAAAAGTGCCATCCATTGGGCTATGGAGTCATGAAAGGGAATTACATGCAAAAACTAGCCAAGGCTTTCAGAGGGCAAGTCATATACACTAAAGGATCTTTTTAGATAGATGATGGAATGGAACATTAAGGATTTAAGGTGAAAGAAGGAAAGAAACCTAATTTCTATCTATAGATCAGGTCAGAGGTCATTTAACTCTAGACCTGCTTGGACATACTCATAGGAAACTCTCAAGGAGGAACAAAGGGGCAGCTTATAGATTGGACCAGAGGTCATTTAACTGTAGGTCAGCTTTAGCATGCTCCAAGGGAAAACAAAGATAAGTTTTGACAAAGCCAGGGTCTATAGATTAGAGAAGGACTTTGAACCTTCAATGCTTTGACACCAGCAAGAATATCCAAGCAACAAACCTCTAATTCATACATCAGCTAGCAGCATATGGAACCGCTACACTGGTTAAATTAGCTGAATTTACTCTTAGATAACACATACAACAGAAAACATTGAAGGAAAGGAGAGCAGAGATATAGGGTACCTAACAAGGGTAAATCCTATGCCATATTTCTGATGCAAGCCAGTAGAAAATGAAACAGTATGAAAATGTAATAAACAGAGTTAGGAAAACATCACCAATAGTAATAGACCAGGATCCAAAGAAATGTGCTTTAATTAATTGATGCAAAACCAGTCACATACACTGAGCTCAATGGCTGTTACAATCCAAACTTCTCCTCCCAGCCTACTACAATACAAACTAGTCTGCTACTCTCTCCCAAACTGTTCTAACAGTCAAAACTGAATCCCTCTAACTACAACGGCAGTAGCCGAACAACAACCATTACAATAAGTTCTCGGGAATTATTATAGGAGAGTGAATAATCACAGGGGTAGATGTTCATTTAATTTGATTCATTAAGACAAAGTGGAGGAAGTGCTCGAGCCCACTCTGCTTAATGGCACCTGCATCGCTGTAAGTACTCATGGTATGGCTTGGGAGTCTTTGTTAGGTCGATTTTGACCTCAGATGGGTCCTTGAAGTCCTTTCTGGCTGTTAGGCCCTCTGTTCTGTCTTCTGGAATAAGTGAACTGGATGAAAGGATCTAAAGGCCACTCCATACCCCATAACTGCTACCTGACAGTCTTTTAAGAAGCTTCTGTCAGTGTCCTTAACTTTCCTGGGCTCGAGGAGGCATGGAGGATGCTGTAGGAATGTTTTACTTTTGAGAGAAGAGTTTTATGCGGATCTGTAGCACTGATATGACTTGTTTCGTGTGCATTTGGTCTTCACACTATGCTCTTATCCTTTGATCTCGGGATTAAGTGTTAAATATTTAATTATGGGCTCTACACTTTAATCTTTGCTGCTGATACACTTTTTCTGCTGTGACGGCTTCTCTGCGCTTTCAACCACAGTGGATGTGACTGTAGAGACAGAGTGCAATCTCACTTTGAAAACCTTGCACAATGAACAAACCTGTCAAACAACCCAGGGCGGTGGTGGAAGAATCGCTGTGGAGGCCTATGGAGGAACGGTGGCACAACTGTGGAAGTAGCGGATGCAATGGAAAGTGGTGGAGAAATGCAGTGAAACGGTAGAAATGGTTAACTTGCAATGAAATTTAACATGGAAGTATTAAAGTTCGAATGGCGGGCATAATGATATAAGGTTTTAATATAAAACATCATAATTTCGGGCCTTTTGAATCGAAATACAAAGGAAATGCGCGAAAACATATGCAATGGATTTGAAACGGTGGGACCCGACATGGGCGGAGGGCGATGAAATTTGGACCGTTGATCTCGGAGGAGATCAACGGCGGAGGTCGAAAGATGAAGTTAATAAAAGCTCCGAAGAAGAAAAGTGATGGGGGGAAGCGATGCAATATGAGCCGTTGATCTCGGATGAACGGACGACTACGATCAGATCGGGGGATCGCAATCAGGGGAGGTAGCGGGGTGACACCATTTAAACTTTACGATTGCGATTGGAGCGATTGAGCACTAGCCGTTGGATCCTGGGACAAGATCAACAACTCACATTCAATCGGAGGGAGAATGGAGAGGGGCGACGGAAGGGGAGTGGGATGAATCTGAACCGTTGGATCTGGAGGGATGGACGGCTCAAATTGGATCGGGGGGTCACAATCGCAAGGCGCAGAAGGGAGTGCAATTGGAAAATGCGATTGTGATCGGAGCGGGGGAAGCGATTGAGCTCCAGCCATCGGATATAGGTGATAGATCAACGGTGGGGAAACAATCAACGGAGAGGAACAGGAGGAGCGAAACGACAAAGGTTGTGATTGCAATCGGAGTGGGAGTGCGATAAGCGCCGGACCGTCCGATCGAAACGATAGATCGACGGTGGAGATCGCGGCGGAGGTCATATAGACCAAACCTAATCGCATCGGAAATTTTGAGTTAATACGTAGAAATGCCCGCCCGACACCTCCGATTGCGATAAGCGCCTTGTGCTTTTGCGCTTGGTTCTTGGGCAAAGGGCATATGGGGAAGTGGTTTGCGGGGCTGGTGGGAAAGGGGCTAAGCCCTAATATAAAGTGGAAAGTGGGTTTTTTGCCCATTTTAATGCAATTTTGAGGCTAGGAAAAGGTAACGATAGAGGGAAAAAAAGGGGGATTGGACCAAATAATGGGTGTATGTGGGATTTAAAGGGGATTTAGGAAGATTTGAAGGGTAAGTGGGGAATTTATAAGGGGAAGGAAAGAGGATGAAAACAAAGGCTTAGAGGGAATGAAATAAGAGGGAAAAAGAGGCATTTGGGCATTTCTTCACAAACAGAGAGGCTCTATAATGGGAATCAACAGAGGGGATTTTAACAAAGGAAAAAGGCACAAGGAGGCTTCAAGGATGAGGTGTTTTCAGGGGAAATGCATTCCTTGAAGGCTCAAAAACATTTTAGCCCCCTGTTTGCTTGTTAAAAAATTTATGGGGGGCTAACACCATGCATTTGCAATAAATGTAAATTTAATATATTTTTATTGAATTTGTTTTTTTTTTTTTCAGGGATAAAAAAATCCACTAAATATGTTTGAAAAATGGAAATTATGCATAGATGTTTCTTGCTATCCAAATCCATGGAAATCAGTGATTACATATGTGCTTTCCAATATTGTGACTAGCAAAGTCATCCAAAGGAAAATGAATATATTGGGAAGAACAACAAACAACGAGGCATATTATATTGCATTGATAGAATGTTTGCGAACAACTATGGAGTATGGATCAAATCGAATTGTAGTTTTCGCCAATTCTGAACTTGTGTGCAACCAGATGAATGGCGTGTACCAAGTTAAGAAGGAGAGGCTAAAAGAATTGTGTGGAATAGCAAACAATATTGTTAGCCAATTTCAATTTTTTAGTATGATACATTGTACAAATGTGAATAAGATATCTGTTGATCTATTGCATGGGGCAATTCCAATTCAGGATTCATCTATCATAGATGAATTGATAGATGAATTATAATTATACGGGGCAATGCCAATGCAATATTCATCTCTCAAAGATGAATTAATTTTGAGACGCTCCTCTTCAAAAATTCAAGATTCATCTCTCAAAGATGAATTCGTTTTGAGACACTCTTCTTCAAAAATTCAAGATTCATCTCTCAAAGATGAATTAGTGTTGAGACGCTCTCCTTCAAAATTTATTGATGGACATTGTAACATATCTTGAATATATGTGTGTTTTGTACTTATAAATGAGTATTTTTTAATGACCATGTGTTTTTTTCAATTATATACCAAGTGTGCTCCCACCACACCATGTAAAGTGCAACTTGGTGAACTTCACATTTGCAAAAAGTGGCGAACTTCACATTTTTATAAAATTAAAATGTGGAGAATTCAACAAATTTTTGTTTAAATGGAGTTTCATGCTTGTTTTTTAATTACCATATGGTTTTTTCAATTTTATACCAAGTGTGCTCCCACCATGTAAACGACAATTTGGTGAACTTAACTTTTTTATAATTTTTTTTGCCTAAATTGAGTTTCACACATCAATTAGTGCTTTGAAAGTTGTGTTTTACATAATTTGTGTACACTAAATTACATTAATTTTTTGAAATTTATTTTGAATTTATTTTAAATAGTAATTTAAAAAAATAATTGTAAATGTCCACTGTAGATATATATATCATGGAGGATGAACAATGAAGATCAACAGAATCCCATAACTCTACGAGAGAGGGGGATCAGGGATAGAGGGGTGGTCATGGTATTTAAATATAATATTAAATCTCCATACATATACATACATGTGTGTACATATGGAATTGATTTTTTATCAATTTTGTGAGTTAAATTAGTTGTTAATAAGTTTTATTTTCTATTTTTTAGGAGCCAAGAGGAGAAGGATGACTACTCCATCAATGGAGCATGCCCATGGTTCATGCAATGTAATCAATGAATATGTAAATGTATTCATACATATGAAAGTATTTTTGAATTGATTATAAATTCATATTTGTTTATGAAGCTTCTCTCTCGTCTTGTGAGGTTGGTGGTCGTTCAGATTCCCTTAGAGGGCCATCAATAAGTGCTGGCGGGTTGCATGAAAGTGGTGATATGTATTCCCCTAGAGGCCAATCAACAGATGGTCATGTTGGTTCTCAACCAATCGGTGGTCGTTTTAGTTCTCAGCAAGGTCATTCTGGTTCTCAACAGTCTTAGGGTGGGTAATATGCTAGACAACCACATTGAGGTGACCATCAATTTGAATATTTTTTTCATTCAATTTGTACAAATTTGTTTGCATGTGTTTTTTTAATATATAAAATTTTATATATTGATGTAGAGGCTGAAAATGGTGTTTCAAATGTTGCTCAAAAAAGACGTAGGGAAGAACGCTTCATTTAAGAAGAAGGTTGTCCATCAACCACGACTTATCTGACCGAAATTTCTGATATACCTTGGGAAACAAACATGCATCAATGCACCTTAGAAAGATGTCAATATCTTCATGCAAAATTGTAGAGAGATCTCGTGGCTTTGACTCTACCTGTTGAGCGTCGAAAAAGCTTGGAAATTGTTACACACTCTTTAGGCGAACTAGTAGATGTGTACCGAAAGCTTGGGCCAACCACTAATAATTTTGTAAAATTCATGAGAAAAAGAAAGGAAACAGTGATGGGTCTCGATAAATGGGAGGTTGTTAAAAAAAGAGTTACAACAGATATAGTCAAGTCTATGTTTACTTTCAAAGAAAGGCCGAAAATAAAGATGTTGAGGTGCAATATTTCAAGCACCCTAATATAGCTCACTATTTGTATGATAGACACCTTGCGGCCTATGGAAGACTCTCGTGGAACGACGAGATTCCACTTTATTTTGCAAAATTATTTTATGCAGAATTTTTTTTTGCAAATGAAACCCAATCACAATGACCTTCCCTCTGAATTTTTTGGTCCTGAGAAAGGTCGATTGTGTGAACATAGGGGCGCTAGTCATGATGTTGAGTTGCCCCAGCTTGAGCCACCATTGCGTAGTTAACCTTTTTGTGTCGAAACTTTGTGGTCAGAGATGGAAGCCACTTCTCAAATTAGTCGAGAAACAAGGGATGCCATCATTAACAATGTTCACAGTGGATTGGGTGGAGTCGATGTTTGTTTGAATCGACAAAGAGCATGTGATAATGAACACGATAATTTTGTATATTATACAGATGAAGATATTGACAACATGAGTGTTGAAGATCTCAAAACATATGTGAAAAATTGTCGCAATGGTTGGCACGACCTAATTTTTCATGAGGAAGAGGGCATGGGAACGGTATGTGTTAATGGTTGGAGTTCAATTATTTTAACACATGTACAATTTGTAATAAATACTTGTATACATACATTTGTTTGTATACATTAATATATAAAAAATGTATCATTATATGTTAACGCCATTTGCAGTTGTCACACTTGATGAATGAAGAAAATGTTAGTATCATGGTCAGAGCCTCTGGTTTAAACAATCAAGATGGGTCTCACCATCAATCATACAATCAAGATGGTTCTCACCATCAATATATGTTGGCAAATGTTAGTGTTTTTTAAGTGAACATGATCATGTACAATTATTTTTTTATCTATTATTATATATATCGAAACATGATAAGATATTTTTAAAATAAATAATTGTGCACACATGTACATGTACATTGATACAATAAAATGTTTTAACAGATTCCGATTCTGTCCGATGTTTCTGGGATGGTGGTACCTTCTTCTTCTTTGGGAGATGTACCTTCTACTTCCTTAGTAGATGTGCCAAATCCACAATCACATGTATGGACAATTTTTCAATTTTCAAATTTATGTTTTTAAGTTATGTATTCCACCTCAAAAAGTTCCATTAAAAAATGAGATATATCTATATCTTGAGTTATTTTAAATTTTTTGAATTTTAGGTTTTTGGAGATTTTTTTTTTGAACCACTATTAGGAGATGTGCCAAATCCACCAGCACAAGTATTCAATTTTTCACTTAAATATATATATGTTTTTAAGTTATTTAAGTTATGAATTGAAGTTTAAAAGTTTTATTATAAATTGAGATCTAGAGATTTTGAGTTATTTTAAATTTTTTGAATTTTAGGTTTTTGGAGATTTTCTTTTGGAGTCTGTCTTAGGAGATGTGCCAAATCCACCAGAAGGAGTATTCAATTTTTCACTTAAATATATGTTTTTAAGTTATAATTTATAAATTTAAGTTTAAAAGTTTTATTATAAATTGAGATCTTGATCTTGAGTTATTTTATACTTTTAATTTTTTTTTAATTTTAGGTTTCTATAGAGGATTTCTTTTCTCCACGGACTCTAGCGATGGAGATAGGAACATCCACACCATTTCAACCATTTGAACAAGTTGTCTAACTTTTTTTTTTTAATATTATTGAAAATAAGTTTATATATATGCATTTTCATTTTAATTTTTTTAATATATATATATATATATATATATATATTACAGTTTACTGTTGGAGATGTTCCTGTGGGGGAAGTTGTAGTGGGCGAGCAACAAATGGAGAGGGACACTCATGAGGTATTGCATGATTTTATTTTTTACGTTTTGTTTTTTACATGAAGTTCTATATATTCTCACTCAATTTTAAAACATCAAATTTTAATGTTTGTACACATTGCGTACAGGTTCCCCATGCTTCGAAGGATAGCTCAAGGATTGCGACTTTGCTGGGAAAGACACTACATCCATCTGTATTTGATGGATGATGCACATGCACTATTTTATGGATGTTGCACATGCACACGTGCAACATTATATTTTCAATAGATTTAGTATTAAGTTTACTTTTTCATATATAGTCTTATCTAGATGCAGTCATATATAACTTGATGCTTAATACTTGTGAGATCTACAAATTTTGGACATATTTTAAGAGAACTACATTTGGTACATGTGAATGTGATATATAATGTTTTTAAAACTTAAGTTTTGGATGGTTGAACTACATTTGGCATGTGAAGTAATGTTACAGTGTTATATATAATTTGTTTTGTTTTTAAAGTGTTATGGTTGAACTACATTTGGCATGTGAAGTAATGTTACACTATACTTGATACTTGTGATCTATAATGTTTTGTTTTTAAAACTCAAGTTTTGATACTTGTGATATATAGTGTTTTGTTTTTAAAAAGTTTTGATACTTGTGATCTATAATGTTTTGTTTTTATAACTCAAGTTTTGGATGGTTGAACTACATTTGGCATGTGAAGTAATGTTGTGATCTATATTAATGTTTTTCTTTTGAACCACATTTGGCATGTGAAGTAATGTTGTGTTATAATTTGTTTTGTTTTTAAAACTTAAGTTTTGGATGGTTGAACTACATTTGGCATGTGAAGTAATGTTGTGATCTATAATGTTTTGCTAAATTAAAACTTAAGTTTTGGATGGTTGATCTACATTTGGCATGCGATATAATGTTAAATGTTTTTATTGGATAGTTGAACGACAATTGGTATGGCATGTGAAGTGATGTTATGATATAATAAAAGAGTTTCTAAAACTCAAGTTTTGGATGTGTTGACGGGAAAATCTGTCCGGCCAACAGTAGGGGATCTCCCCGGTAAAAGGTCCCAATTAGACCTTGAACCGTTTGGATTAGGGATCCCATCCGGGGTGTGGGTCCGGCTACCACTGATTTCTCCTTTTCTTTGGGTATCGCTTAAAGTCTATAAAACAGTGAATACACACCTAATCGACTGATACAAGACATATGCTTGATGCATTAAATGTACATACGACACTATGAGTAGCAAGAGAAAATAATAAAGCATGAAGACTGAAGGAAGTGTTGTTAGCAACACTTCATTAGGTTCATGCCTGTAAGCTGTTCTGACCATGAAAGAAACAGTTCCTCATGGCGAGAACACCCTTCACTTCCTAAAATATTTAAATGATAATGCAAACACAGATAAACAAAGTCATCAACATTCGCTAAGAAAGTGAAATAACTCAACCACCATTAAAATACTTAGCAAACTGTTATGTAACTGTGAACTGAATTAAAGATACAGTTCCCTTAATCTAAATATGTTCAGAAACTGAAGATATAATACTCAAGAGTGCTCGTACATCAAACAACACCAAATCCACAAAGGGATTTTACAAAATGCTTGTATTCATCATTAAATGTATAATCCACTGGTAATACAATGTAATCCACTCGAGTCCCAAAAAAAAAAACCCTTTTACAAGCTCCCGAAGGAGTATTTATAATAAAAAACCTGCCCTTTGGGCTTCCTTGACCTTTCATCTTCCTGACCATTGAGGTACACACGACCCGATCTTTTACGCGACCTGAGCACAGTACATTGTTGCGACTTAACGACCGGGGCGGGTCGCAGGGTTGCAGGTTGTAGGAAAATGGCTAAGGTGCGACCTTGCGACCTTGCGACTAGGTCGCAGGGTGGCGGGGTCGCGGATTGTGAAAAAGGATGAACATGCGACCTTGCGACCTTGCGACTAGGTTGCTAGGTCGCGGGGTCGCAACTTTCGAAAAAAATCAGAAATGCGACCCTGCGATCTCCTGGGATTTGTGACTGACGACACCGGCAGACATGCGACCTGCGACCTCGCCAGATCTGCGACCTGCGACCTCTTGGGATTTGCGACCTCGCGACCTCGGAAGTCATGCGACCTGGGGTTTTATCCTTTCCACCTTTCTCCTGTTGAGATAGTCTTAGCTCCCGCCATATGAAACAACACTTCCTGGGTGAGCGACAAACTTTCTTGTCTGGGTCGTCATCATAATCTCCTCAGGTTACCAGCGTGTAAGCACATTAGATTAGCCATTAGCCTCATCCACATGAAGACGTTTATGCATGTTGAAGAAAAATAAAGATACAATAAAAGAAAATGTAGATGCATAAAGAGCATATTGACAGATAACATCAAGGGATTTTAACGATTAGCTTGGACCCATGAGTAGTCCTGTTCTGTAGGCGATATATGCTTGGAGAAAAGAGGCCATTCCGAAGTGGGATTGCATGGTCGGAGCTTTCATGGGTCGCAACCTCTAGTGGATATATCATTCTGCGACCTTGCGACCTTGGAGGGGTCGCACAGTCGCATGGTCGCATTTTCCGTCCAGTAGCGTGCATTGCGACTTAGCGACCTGAAGGGGTTGCAAGTCAAATTTTCACTCACTCTATCAGCTATGCGACCCTACGACTGAGAGAAACTACGACTTGTTTTGGGGGTCGCGTGATCATGCTCTTGATGTGGGATGCGACCTCAACAGGTCGTGGGGTCGCAATTTAATCTAGCCGCATCTTCCTTCGCTCTGCCCGTTCCGTGACCTGGCGACCCGTGTATCTTGGATGCAATCACATTTAGGATGAAGAAATGGGTCTCATAGTCACAGTTGCAGCGTACAGATATTCATTTCATACCAGCGCCGCATTGCAATAGAAATGCAATGCTCAATCTTACCAGTGTGTCAAGACCCAAGTTATGCGATCAATACCAGGATGCTTTCTTGTTCATGTCAGCTATAGAAATATGCAGTGGTGGTGATAGTATTTGGAATTCAAACAAAATTCTGTTGCAGACAAGGTAGGTGGCGGATCACTGCCGTTTACTTGTCAAGAACAAACTGGTGCTGATCAGGGTGTGTATCCGCGCGGACCCAACAATAAATGCAGTCTAATTAACGAATGCTTCTTTCTCGAATTGAAGGTGTGTTTTGATAAGCCATAAATATCTGAGGGGATTGCAGCGCAACAATTTTGCATTTAATTCTGCCCAACAGGTCCTCGTTAGTCTATCAACAGAAACGCGCAGCAATTGCTATTCTGTTCTTCACCTACCCTATGACCCTAAGGTGAATCAATGAATCATGACCGCCACCACGTTTTCTTCGGCCAGAAACGAATCGATATACATCTGAAAGACTTAGAAATGCAATAAAAAACGGTAGACAGGCCTGGTTGTTCCTTTCAGTCGAGTGCCTGCGGCCTGGATTATTATCACTGAGAGCACGGTGATGGCATGGCTCTCGATAGTGGGATGACTATGGTGCGCAGAAAAAATATCTCTGAGCATGAAATTTAGCCATGAAAATAATTACCCTTCCCTGCATGACACGGTACGACTGTATGATCTGGATTTTCAACGTCTTTGAACAGGGTAAAATCAAACGCTTTAGGAATTATTGAAAATGGAGCTCTATGGAGACAGCTCGATGTGGTTAGGAATGGCACCATCAAAAATTCAGCTTCCAACGAGCATGTAACAATAACAACTTTCTAAAATGGGACCAGCGCAGCAGATTTGCAGAAAGATTCTCTCCCAGAAAATCACCGTTGGGGCTGCAAAAATGAGATTTTATCCATTCCTTTGAAAATAGCGCAGCATGCCTTTCATGGCATTGGCTTTTCGGTCCGTGCCTTTAGTTACAATGCATGAATTATGCGTGGAATTTTCACAACAGTTGCCATGCAGCACTTCGCTCCACGTATATGTATAAACGTTGAAAGGTTTTAGTTTGAAAAGTTAACCGCCACGTATATGTATAAACGTTTTCATTTGGCTTATTGAATGTTGGGCTGCATGCAATGTATGCATGTAGTTTTGCGTTGGGTTTCAAACGTAAGGTTGACCACTATATGCATATACCTGTCCCACATGTGTTATCACAGTTTAAAACTGCATGCATCGTCCATTGTGATGACTTCATAGTTCTGCTCCATATTTTAATGCTAAAGAAACGAATGCTACAGTCTTTCGCGTGAGTATTGATTGGAACAGAATAATGCCAGAAGAACCCCTTGATGGTTTTGAGAAGACTATCAAAATAAAAGCACTAGATCGATACAGATTCAAAATTGAAAGGGTTCGTGCTCATGGAATTCGGGTGATGTTGACTCTTTTTCATCAATCTCTACCTACATGGGCGTGTGCTTATGGTGGTTGGATGGAGGACACAACGCTTAATTACTTTGGAGTATTTTTTACGTGTGCTCCAAGCTTTTACCAAAAGTTGAAAACCGCGCTCGAACCTTTTCACCCATTCGTAATGCTTTTCCTTTGTTTATTTTATATGATCTCGCTCCTTCCAACGTTACATGGTTTGGAGACCATATTATTCTCGTAGCGCTCGAAACATGGTTGCATATTATCATATATTGCACTATAGTTGTTATAACATGCCACCATAGGTTTATCATAACATTCCACTCCATGTTTTAAACATACATTCTGATCACTATTTCTGCCATAAAAATATGTAAGCCCATTTGTAGTGTTTCTTCGTATAGTTCTGATTGGCGTTTTAATCATAAATTTAGCCACCTTATATATCTTCCTCATTACTTAAAAACTTCAACAAGACAAAACGGAATATTTACGCTCTGTGCAACGTGCCCATGCAACGTGCCCATGCATTGGTTCTGCGCCATGTCTCCAACATTTAGCATGGGATGAAACTTCGCCATCAACCTTTGCGTCCACGTCCACCTGTACGTGTTTTAACCATAGAATTTGACCGCTTGAAAACCTGTCATCTACATTTGCGCCCGCTCTATGTTTTACAAATAACTCCACCATAAAAAATATACGATCTCAATCGTAATGAGTTTTCATAAGGTTCTAAACCATGTTCTAATACGGGTTTAAAACCATATGTTGGCACCTTGTCTTGGATATATAGATGTGCACCCACTTATAAAGTTTACTCATAGTTTTGGTTCCACGATCTCCGGTGGTTTTGAAACCACATACCTTCGAACCTTGTCTTAATTTGATCATTTGGCTTTACCTCATAATACGAAGGCTTCTTGTTTTGGAAGATCGAGAGTCGAAATATGCTTCTCAAGCCACATTGATGGCCCTTTTAATATTTACCCCTTCTATCTCGTAGTTCTGGAGGCTCCCTTTGCGTATGCATCAATGTGCCCGGCTACCAAAGTGTATGCATTAAACATAACCTTCTAGGTTCAATTTGAAATTCTCCATCTCTAATAGTTTCGCATAGACAATCTTTATGGACATGTAGGAGCAAAGGAGAATAGGGTTTTAAGGCATTTTCGTTCCTCCACATGTATTCCTTGCAACCTAAATAATGCCACAGTATGTATCTCAAGATTAAAAAATGTTGCTTCTCAAAGGTGCGTTGACATATTTGAAACTTTGTTGTCGGCTTGCCACACCCATATGAGATTGTCATTCTCTAGCTAGGGAGATCTTCTGAGTCGGCTTTGTTCACCGGGCTATACTTCAGGCTAGATTCATCGAAGTGGCGAAATATGTTCCTTTGCATGCACCCATCGACATTTAGATGGTATGGTGCAGGATCTGGACACTCCCAAATGGAACGCATTTAAGTATCTGGGGCGCACTGGTGAAGAAAGATTTTTTGCATCAGTGACATAAAAGGTTCTTTCTCTGATCAACCTGTATCACACCATCTTCCTTCTAACAGTACCAGTCACTTGCTCCTCCTCCTCCCCTGTTTCGCAACCTTGGCCTTGTTATTGAGCTCAATTTTATTTCCCTCGATGTCATGACAAGATGAGGGGTTTGTCACTTGTGGGGTCGACTTGTGTGGAACATTACAACATCACAGTTATTCTTCGATAATGATGGCCCCAGACAAAACATATAAAACTAACAAGCTTAAGAGAAGTATTCAAACAACATGCTTAATGACCTACAGTGGGAGGGCTTTTATTCGTCAATACACAAAATGTTTCCATTCAAACGTATGCATGGCAATCTCGTTACACTTGGCGCGACTGCGACAAGAGTGTTCGGGCGTACGCTGGATGATCCTTCCCACATATGGCGCGATTGCAACAACGACATCTGATAATGATGGCGAGACAACTCATGAGGGGTTGGGGATAGGTCGCTGGGATGTAGTTGATTGCAGGTCGAGTGAAAGACCTCAACGCCTAAGCGAGCAGAGGGGGAACCCGAAATTTTAAATATACCCAAAATTTTGGGTGGTGTTGTAGCGGCTACAACAAATGGCAAACCAATGGTAGAATCCAGCAGCTCTGTCGGTATCACAACAAAATTCTGAGTCTTGATAGTAATGCAAGGGAATATTGAATAAGTTCCGCGGGTCCCCTTTGTGTTACTTTGGCCCCTTTACAGGTATGCCTAATCCTTGTGCCTCAACTAAGTCCCGCTAATTAGAAACACATCAAAGAGAAAGCTCACAGACGCCAGTATCTTGTTGATGATGTGAAGGGAAAGGCAATGGGTTTATTATTTTCAGGATTTTTTAAAGTAAGTTTCTGGCATTGCTCCGCTGCCAGCAGGCCTGGATAGTACCCCGGCGGAGTCACTTCAAGAAATCACAAACGTTGCTTCGCTGCCAGTGAGCCTAGTCAGTACCCCGGCGGAGTCGTTGTATTACCTCTCTGCGCAGGAAGCCTTTCTCGATCCTTTACCCTTATTTGTTTCATGTGCTTGTAGCACTTATTTTCATGTGCTCGTGGCACTTATTTTTCATGGGCGGATGAGGGATCCCGACTTATTTTACGAGCAAGAGAGGTTGTTTCTTGTTTTGCAGAAACTGAAAGATATCCTGATTTGGGTTTACCCTTGTGCCAAACTTTCACATCCCATCCACCACAATAGGCGAAGCATGCAAAACAGGTCATTAAGATGTCCAGGAATACGCTGGGCATAAGGCTTAGGCTACGGGTATGGGCCATTCAAACTCATTAGGTCTCCCATAAGCAACCAGCTTGTATCTCCCCGGATAAATAAGTTTAGACTCATAGGCCTCTTGTTGAGAATGCGACTTCGATGACTGGTCCTAAGAGAAAGCTGCCTCTTGAGATAGCCACCACAACCTCACACAAAACAATGGGGTTACTGTTTCAGCAATCGGGGCAAAACAAGACTGCAAGGTGATAGGGTTGCAATGAGGGCTCATGAAGTGGCAGGTGATATGACAAAAATGATGTGAGGGAGAGAGCATACGACGCAATGTAATAGGCGAGGCTCAAGATGCAATGCCACGCCATGTGGGAGAATGATTAACTAGTTGTAGGTGGGAAAGAGGCGCAATACAAGCAGTAATTATTTATGCAGCGTCAAGCAAATGGAAAAGAAATGAGTGCAAAACAATTGTAACATGATGATGCCTAGGATATTAATCGTAAAATAACAAACACACTTTTCAATCATGAAGTAAAAAAAAATTAGTAAGTAAACCTAATTAACTTTGAACTAAAAATTTTATTTCAGGTCCTAGCTAGCCTACACCTAAAACCTAGTTTAACCAATGATGCGGTGGGGCTATGTAAAATCAGCTTTTCAGTGCAGCCACCGCATTAGTTCCTGACCTACAAGAACAACAATGATCAGGATCAGAGCTAGTATCCAAAAAAGTGCAGCAGCAACAAAAATTACCTGAGGAGCAGGTGCCACGGCAAGATGATCAGAGATACTTACCAAAGAACATGCCAGAACAGATTGTGCAAGGTGAATCCCATTCTCATCTTGATAACCAACAATATTTTCTTGAAACTCAACATTATTGATAAATGACACAAAATCATTCATGCACGATCCTGGATTTGAGGGGTGATGGGTAAGCCAATTCCTATTTGCAAGCACATTCACCGAATGGGGTTGGTCGGACGAAACAGCATGCTCATTATGGTAGTGAGGATCATCATTTTTATGGAATGGAAATAATAAGCATGTGCCAGGCGAATTATAGATGCATGTGCATCCAAGCGTAGAAAACCTTGTTCCGAAAAACCTAGTTCGGGGTTGCTCCTGGGTTGGGTCAAGGGTATGGGGATATGAATACACGTTTAGTGGAGCCTGAAATTCCTCACCGCCTTGAACAAACTCCAGACCTTCGAGCGGAGCACTTCCCAACTTTGATGGTTGGGAAAGACCAACAGGCGAATTGATGTGATCATGCATTGTGGTGAGTTGGAAAATGTCAGTGGGCTTTGTATCAATTTGGTCAAATGTTTGCACGCTGACAGATTGATAGATCGATATATCAGAGTCTTTAGATTCGCCAAGGTAGGGTGGATTTACCGCGGTTATGCTGGGAGGAGCGTGGTATTTGGGGATCGTCATCTTAGAAACAGTTGGCAGAAGCTGAAGCGCTTCGACTTTCTGATGGGTACTTGAAACTTCCCAAAGTGAATCATCGAATGCTGGTGTCTCCATATGGTCCGAAAAGAGATGTGAGTGACAATCCTCAGCAGTATGATTGAATATGTTTTCAGATAAGGAGTGATCGCTACAACCATCGATGTGGTCGAGTTGGGTACCTGGCATGTCAGGCTCCCCGAGAGCTACCGACTGGGATGGATCAATAAAGAGGACATCTTGAGGTTGCCTAGACAGACAATCGATCCTATGGCCGTCTAAAGATTTCGAGTGAGAAAGATCAGATCTGAAAGATTCATCGATTTTGAACTGTGATCGTGAAACACCATCTGAGTGCTTATGGTTGTCGCCAATACCAGTATAAGGAAATTTTGAATGTCTCGAAGAAATTATTGGTGTGGCGGGATCGGGAAACCAACCGGGGAATAATGAATGAAAATATTGAGTCACAGGGGCGTTAACCCTACAAGGATTTTCAACACGTGCATCCGTGTCATTTAGAGAAAACGCTGATCTAGCAGGGCTTGTAAGGGAATCAACTTTATGCGGGGTAGGAGTCGATTCATAATCAGTATGCGAATCAGATTTAGGTTTGTGTCTAGGGAGACACCGAGTGGGCTCAAGGTAGGTTTCATGAACCGAGAGAGATAATGAGCCACTGGGGATTTCAAGCTCTGATTCAACATGGTGCGTGAAATATTCAAAGGGAGTACCGTAGGCTTCATCCCCATGCACCCATCCATCATTGCTGAGAACTTTCGAGGTCGTACCTCGACTATCCGAAAACTCAGGAGGAGGAGAGAATGTGACACATAGCAATACTCTCCTGGGAGGCTGGAGTGTGGTCTGGACTCGGGGAGATGGACAACGAAGCATTAGGGACAAAATCTGAACAGTCGGTAACTTGCGGGTTATCATAGGGAACACTAGGATCTAACTGAAATTGTTCAAGGGAAATGAGAATCACATAATTGAATTGTTCACTTAAACATTTCCAATCAACATCCCTTCAGGGAACTCAAAACAATAATGAATAAATCTGATAGAGAATTCATCCAGAGATTCCTGAGGTTCCATTCTAATGTCATTTAGCTTTATCACTACACTTTGAAAATCGTACCTGTGGAAAGCTTGTCGCAATTCACTGGCGAGTTGTTTAAACGAATGGATGGAAGCTTTCGGAAATGTGCAGCACCATTGCTTAGCGCGACCTTCGAGAGTGAGGAAGAAAAACAAACAAATCAAACCTTCATCGTCAATTTTGTAGCACTCACCAAAGTCACATAAATCTAAAAAGTGTTGGGTTATCGACACCCCATTTTCACCATTGAATTTTAACTGGGACAAGTGATACATAAGTTCATCGGGGATGAAGTATCGAGGCTCATAAAACTCCGGCAAAAATCTCAGGAGGATGATTTGGGAACGAGCCATTACAGATATGAGATTAATGGCAGGCTCTAAGGGCTCAGCTTGTCATCAGGCCCTCCTTCTAGGGCCAATTCTGTTGACGGGAAAATCTGTCCGGCCAACAGCAAGGGATCTCCCCGGTAAAAGTTCCCAATTAGACCTTGAACCATTTAGATTAGGGATCCCGTCCGGGGTGTGGGTCCGGCTACCATTGATTTCTCCTTTGCTTTGGGTCTCGCTTAAACTCTATAAAACAGTGAATACACACCTAATCGACTAATACAAGACATATGCTTGATGCATTAAATGTACATACGACACTATGAGTAGCAAGAGAAAATAATAAAGCATGAAGACTGAAGGAAGTGTTGTTAGAAAAACTTCATTAGGTTCATGCCTGTAAGCTGTTCTGACCATGAAAGAAACAGTTCCTCATGGCGAGAACACCCTTCACTTCCTAAAAGATTTAAATGATAAAGCAAATGCAGATAAACAAAGTCATCAACATTCGCTAAGAAAGTGAAATAACTCAACCACCATTAACATACTCAGCAAACTTTTATGTAACTGTGAACTGAATTAAAGATACAGTTCCCTTAATCTAAATATGTTCAGAAACTGAAGATATAATACTCAAGAGTGCTCGTACATCAAAAAACACCAGATCCACAAAGGGATTTTACAAAATGCTTGTATTCATCATTAAATGTATAATCTACTGGTATTACAATGTAATCCACTCGAGTCCAAAAAAAAAAGCCCTTTTACAAGCTCCCGAAGGAGTATTTATAATACAAAACCTGCCCTTTGGGCTTCCTTGACCTTTCATCTTCCTGACCGTTGGGCTGCCTTGTGACCCAGTCTTTTCTGCGACCTGCGACCTGAGCTGTTGTTGCGACTTGCGACCTGACTGGGTCGCAGGGTCGCAGGTTGTAGGAAAATGGCCAAGGTGTGACCTTGCGACCTTGCGACTAGGTCGCAGGGTCGCGGGGTCGCGGATCGTGAAAAAGGATGAACATGCGACCTTGCGACTAGGTCACTGGGTCGCGGGGTCGTAACTTTCGGAAAAAAATCAGAAATGTGACCCTTCGACCTCCTGGGATTTGCGACCTCGCGACCCTGGCAGACATGCGACCTGCGACCTCACCAGATCTGCAACCTGCGACCTCCTGGGATTTGTGACCTCGCGACCTCAGCATTCATGCGACCTGGGGTTTTATCCTTTCCACCTTTCTCCTGTTGAGATAGTCTTAGCTCCCGCCATATGAAACAACACTTCCTGGGTGAGAGACAAACTTTCTTGTCTGGGTCGTCATCATAATCTCCTAAGGTTACCTGCGTGTAAGCACATTAGATTAGCCATTAACCTCATCCACATGAATACGTTTATGCATGTTGAAGAAAAATAAAGATACAATAAAAGAAAACACAGATGCATAAAGAGCATATTGACAGATAACATCAAGGGATTTTAACGATTAGCTTGGACCCCTGAGTAGTCCTGTTCTGTAGGCGATATATGCTTGGAGAAAAGAGGCCATTCCGAAGTGGGATCGCATGGTCGGAGCTTTCATGGGTCGCAAACTCTAGTTGATATATCATTCTGCGACCTTGCGACCTTGGAGGGGTCGCACAGTCGCATGGTTGCATTTTCCGTCCAGTAGCGTGCATTGCGACTCAGCGACCTGGAGGGGTCGCAAGTCGCATTTTCACTCTCTCTATCAGCTATGTGACCCTGCGACTGAGAGAAAATGCGACTTGTTTTGGGGGTCGTGCAATCATGCTCTTGATGTGGGATGCGACCTCAAGAGGTTGCGGGGTCGCAATTTAATCTGGCCGCATCTTCCTTCGCCCTACCCGTTCTGTGACCTGGCGACCTGTGTATCTTGGATGCAATCAAATTTAGGATGACGAAATGGGTCTCATAGTCGCAGTTGTAGTGTACAGATATTCATTTCATACCAGCGCCGCATTGCAATAGAAATGCAATGCTCGATGTTACCAGTGTGTTAAGACGAGGATTGTGCGATCAATACCAGGATGATTTCTCGTTCGTGTCAGCTATAGAAATATGCAGTGGTGGTGATAGTATTTGGAGTCCAAACAAAATTCTGTTGCAGACAAGGTAGGTTGCGGATCGCTGCCGTTCACTTGTCAAGAACAAACCGGTGCTGATCAGGGTGTGTATCCGCGCGGACCCAACAATAAATGAATTGTAATAAACAAATGCTTCTTTCTCGAATCGAAGGTGTGTTTTGATAAGCCATAAATATCTGAGGGGATGGCAGCGTAGCAATTTTTCATTTAATTTTTTCCAACAAGTCCTTGTTAGTCTATCGGCAGAAACACGCAGCAATTGCTATTCTGTTCTTCGCCTACCCTATGACCCTAAGGTGAATCAATGAATCATGACCACCACCACGTTTTCTTCGGCCAGAAACGAATCGGTATACATTTGAAAGACTTAGAAATGAAATAAAAAATGGTAGACAGGCCTGGTGGTTCCTTTCAGTCAAGTGCCTGCGGCCTGGATGATTATCACTGAGAGCACGGTGATGGTAGGGCTCTCGATAGTGGGATTACTACGGTGCGTAGACAAAATATCTCTGACCATGAAATTTAGCCATGAAAATAATACCCTTCCCTACATGACACAGTACGACTGTATGATTCGGCTTTTCAACGTCTTCGAACAGGGTAAAAGAAAACGCTTTAGGAATTATTGAAAATGGAGCTCTATGGAGACAGCTCGATGTGGTTAGGAATGGCACCATCGAAAATTCAGCTTCCAACGAGCATGTAACAATAACATCTTTCTAAAATGGGACCCGTGCAGCAGATTTACAGAAAGATTCTCTCCCAGAAAATCGCTGTTGGGGCTGCAGAAATCAGATTTTATCCATTCCTTTGAAAATAGCGCAACATGCCTTTCATGGCGCTGGCTTTTCGGTCCGTGCCTTTAGTTACAACGCATGAATTATGCGCGGCATTTTCACAACGGTTGCCATGCAGCACTCCGCTCCACGTATATGTATAAACGTTGAAAGGTTTTAGTTTGAAAATTTAACTACCACGTATATGTATAAACGTTTTCATTTGGCTTATTGAACGTTGGGATGCATGCAACATATGCATGTAGTTTTGCGTTGGGTTTCAAACGTAAGGTTGACCACTATATGCATATACCTGTCCCACATGTGTTATCACAGTTTAAAACTGCATGCATCGTCCATTGTGATGACTTCATAGTTTTGCTCCATATTTTAATGCTAAAGAAACGAATGCTACAGTCTTTCACATGAGTATTGATTGGAATAGAATAATGCCAGAAGAACCCCTTGATGGTTTTGAGAAGAAGATCAAAAGAAAAGCGCTAGATCGATACAGATTCAAAATTGAAAGGGTTCGTGCTCATGGACTTCGGGTGATGTTGACTCTTTTTCATCAATCTCTACCTACATGGGCGTGTGCTTATGGTGGTTGGATGGAGGAAAACACGCTTAATTACTTTTGCAGTATTTTTTACGTGTGCTCCAAGCTTTTACCAAAATTTGAAAACCGCGCTCGAACCTTTTCACCCATTCGTAATGCTTTTCCTTTGTTTATTTTATATGATCTTGCTCCTTCCAACGTTACATGGTTTGGAGACCATATTATTCTCGTAGCGCTCGAAACATGGTTGCATATTATCATATATTGCACTATAGTTGTTATAACATGCCACCATAGGTTTATCATAACATTCCGCTCCACGTTTTAAACATACATTCTGATCACTATTTCCGCCATAGAACTATGTAAGCCCATTTGTAGTGTTTCTTCGTATAGTTCTGATTGGCGTTTTAATCATAAATTTAGCCACCTTATATATCTTCCTCATTACTTAAAAACTTCAGCAAGCCAAAATGGAATATTTACGCTCCATGCAACGTGCCCATGCAATGTGCCCATGCATTGGTTCTGTGCCATGTCTCTAATGTTTAGCATGGGATGAAACTTCGCCATCAACCTTTGTGTCCACGTCCACCTGTACGTGTTTTAACCATATAATTTGATCGCTTGAAAACCTGTCATCGACATTTGCGCCCGCTCTATGTTTTACAAATAACTCCACCATAAAAAATATACGATCTCAATCTTAATGAGTTTTCATAATTCTACAATCCATGTTCTATCAGTTCAAAACCACTATCATTAGAAGGTGCCTTATCTTAGATATATAGATGTGCACCCACTTATAAAGTTTCCTCATAGTTTTGGTTCCACGATCTCCGGTGGTTTTGAAACCACATGCCTTCGAACCTTGTCTTAATTTGATCATTTGGATTTACCTCATAATACGAAGGCTTCTTGTTTTGGAAGATCGAGAGTTTAAATATGCTTCTCAAGCCACATTGGTGGCCCTTTTAATATTTACCCCTTCTATCTCGTAGTTCTGGAGGCTCCCTTTGCGTATGCATCAATGTGCCCGGCTACCAAAGTGTATGAATTAAACATAACCTTCTAGGTTCAATTTGAAATTCTCCATCTCTAATAGTTTCGCATAGACAATCTTTATGGACATGTAGGAGCAAAGGAGACTAGGGTTTTAAGGCCTTTTCATTCCTCCACATGTACTCCTTGCAGCCTAAATAATGCCACAGTATGTATCTAAATATTAACAAATGTTGCTTCTCAAAGGTGCGTTGACATATTTGAAACTCTGTCGTCGGCTTGCCACACCCATATGAGATTGTCATTCTCTAGGGAGATCTTCTGAGTCGGCTTTGTTCACCGGGCTATACTTCAGGCTAGATTCATCGAAGTGGCGAAATATGTTCCTTTGCATGCACCCATCAACATTTAGATGGTATGGTGCAGGATCTGGACACTCCCAAACGGAGCACATTTAAGTATCTGGTGCGCACTGGTGAAGAAAGATTTTTTGCATCAGTGACATAAAAGGTTCTTTCTCTGATCAACCTGTATCACACCATCTTCCTTCTAACAGTACTGGTCACTTGCTCCTCCTCCTCCCCTGTTTCACAACCTTGGCCTTTTTATTGAGCTCAATTTTATTTCCCTCGATGTCATGACAAGATGAGGGGTTTGTCACTCGTGGGGTCGACCTGTGTGGAACATTACAACATCACAGTTATTCTTCGATAATGATGGCCCCAGACAAAACATATAAAACTAACAAGCTTAAGAGAAGTATTCAAACAACATGCTTAATGACCTACATTGGGAGGGATTTTATTCGTCAATACACAAAAGGTTTCCATTCAAAAGTATGCATGGCAATCTCGTTACACTTGGCGCAACTGCGACAAGAGTGTTCGGGCGTACGCTGGATGATCCTTCCCACATATGGCATGATTGCAACAATGACATCTGATCATGATGGCGAGATAACTCATGAGGGGTTGGGGATAGGTCGCTAGGATGTAGTTGATTGCATGTCAAGTGAAAGACCTCAACGCCTAAGCGAGCAGAGGGGGAACCCGAAATTTTAAATATACCCAAAATTTTGGGTGGTGTTGTAGCGGCTACAACAGGATAGTTGAACTACATTTGGCATGTGATTATGATATTATGTTTTGTTTTTAAAATTCAAGTTATCGTTTTCCAAACAAAATTTTTTTCACATGAATATATGTACATGTAGAAATGATTTTACACATGTTTGAATATATATGTTAAAATGATTTAGGTACAATACACACACACACACACACACACACACACACACACATATAAACAATCATAAGATTATATGTCTTGTTAGATGTGTCAAATAATCATAAAATTTTAAAAATGCATTCTATAATGTATATATATCTAGTACGTGCAACATTTTTCATCAATGCATGTATAGAAAATATAATTTCAGTTAATTCCATTCTAGAACATATATATCCAGTAAGTGCAACATTTTTCATCAATGCACATAGAAAATCTTCTTGAATAGTTAATTGCATTCTAGAATATATATATCCAGTACTTCAACATTTTTCATCAATGCCAATAGAATTTAGCTACTTTCAGTTAATTGCATTCTAGAACATATATATTCAGTACGTGAAACATTTTTCATCAATGCACATAGTAAAACTGCTTGAACAGTTAAAATTTCATTTTAGAACATATATATATCCAATACGTGCAAAATTTTTCATCAATGCACATAGAAAAGCTACTTTCAGTTAATTGCCTAGAACATGTATATATCTAGTACGTGCAACATTTTTCATCAATGCACATAGAAAAACTAATTTTAGTTAATTGCATTCTAGAACATATATATCCAGTACTTGCAACATTTTTCATTAATACACATAGAAAAACTACTTTCAGTTTTAATTTCATTCTAGAACACACACACACACACATATATCCAATACTTGTAGAACATATATATCCAGTACTTGCAACATTTTTTATCAATGCACATAGAAAATCTACTTTCAGTGAATTGCATTCTAGAACATATATATACCAAAACAATGTACATGTACCAAAACAATGTACATGTGCAAACGATTGCATAGATAACATAACAAGGTAGCTCAATTTTTAGTTGAGTTCTGGAAGTTGTAAAACATGAATCCAAAGAGAAGAAATTGTTGGGCAGTTCAATAAAAAAAATTCCAATGGATTGCCATCTTCAATGATCTGTTCATGATCGGATTTTGACATTTCCATTTCCTAATTTTTGTTTTTTTTTTTGATTGAAACTCTATCAAATTTATGTGTGCTGCACACACCAAGTGACTATATTGACAACTTATGACATCAGGTTCATAGTCTTCAAAGTAAACAAAATCCCCACTTTGATTAATTTGTCTGAAAAAATAATATTTCAGTATAATAGATCCTCTTTCATATGGAAACCTAAGATCATTATAGTTTTTTAATAATTTCATTTTTCGTTCAGTGCAATGCATCAAATAATACTTCACATTTTCATCATTGTTAGTAGGTGCAATTACAACAAAAACATCTCCTGCACAATAAAACAAACTTAACAAACTTATGTATTTAAATTTATTTCTAGATCTCTATCATTTGAAAGTAATTCAAATGTTACCTTCTCTAACAAGATCATAAACTCGATCACCATCGGATGATATTGTAGTCTCCTCTGATTACATTTCTTCAAACATTGCAACGAACATTTTCCCCTTTGTAGTTAGCTCTGTATGTTTCCAATCTTTTACATACATTTTGTTTTCACAAACGTTATTGGATTCTGTGTTGTCTATGCAAACATGAGAAAAACAAGAATATTTTCTTTTGTCCAATGCAAACACATTTGTCGACAACTTTGTTTCAATTGAATGCAATTTCTAGTCCCTTTTATTGTTTCAACGTCATTTCCAATTGATCTATCTACATATTCGATCGCAATATGCTAAAAAGACATATATATGGAAAATTCAAAGAAGAATGTAAATATGATATCAAAATACCTACAAAGATGATCATTGTGATAAATGTACATTGTTTAAAATTAGATATCCAATAAAAATTAAATTGAATGTACCTTCACACTTCCCTTGATTGGTTAGTCTCATGGCTTAGAGCAGCAATGCACCATTAAACAACTTCTTTAGTGTCCACAAGTCGGTTTGTAGAGGGGTTCAATTGATATCTTCGAAGTGCTCGTTTTATGCATGCCTCTGCACCGTCATGTTCTCTTTTTCCATGGCCAGTCTCAAATAAATTCCAACAATGTTTAATGTAGGTTTTATTATGAAGACAACACAACCAAAAGAATGATCATGAAGATTTGAATTGACTTGTGCATCCGTTTGACCATATCCAATGTTCATTGAATTTTATTCCATGACATTTCAAGGAGTCATGAATATTTCCAAAACAGTGTTGTAAAAAATATGTATCATGTGTATGATCGTCATTGATATAAAAGTGATATTCTTTAATAACATGTCGATTTTCACTAGTGCTTTCTATATGATAGACGTTTTGTTCAACATGTCTATATAGAATATGGACGAGCATGGAGACTTGGTCAGAATGATAGTATTCACTCTGAATTTATTTTTGTGGAACAAATGTTTAGTTTTCTTCAAAATCAATTACTGACAAAATGGTCCCTAGTGGAAAAAATTCACGGGATTTTTTGAATTTCAAGTCTTGCCATCGAGCTCTATGGGAATACTTGGTGTATTTATAAATTTTTGCCTCAAAATTGCTCAAAAAATCTATCACAAAAATTTATTCTTCTTGTAATTCAATTCTTTTAGCACTATTTGAACCTTGAATTGATGTATGGATATATTCATATCTCTTCCATTTCACTTTAATGTTGGACAATGATTGATCATTTGTATCAATACGATATTTGTTTTGAAATTTAGTCAAATTTCCACAATCATCGTATTTTTTACCACCAACACATTTCTTTTCATAAAATAATTCATCGCTTTCTCTTTCACATATAATTTGAGATATGAAATCACAGATAGTGGAAGGAGGAGGTGAATCTTTCCAAAATGTTCCACTAAAATTAAGGAATGCGTCATAATATAACTCAAATTCCACATGAAGACGACAACAAGTGTCGCGTACGGTGATAGGTTTTACATACCATGGTTTTTGTTGAACAAAAGCACTGATTGAGACATGAATTTCACGATTCTCTTCTTTGAAATTGTTGAACAACTCTATCTGAGTGGTTTCCAAGAAATCTTTTTCATGTTGTTTGTACTGATTTCATGTTATTCTTCTTCGCATCACATCCCTTGCATTTGGTGAAACACGTGAATTTTTCTTCCAATATTCATATATTGTTTTTTAACATTTACTCCAAGTCTATCTTTGTATGGTTGCCTAGAAATAGCTCTCCAACAAGCAAGTTCATCATCTATATCTATTTGCAACTGAAATTTTCGATGTTTGTGCAAATTTTTTCGTGAGGTTCCTAATGCTCATTTCATAGATTTTACCAAATGATTCTCTTTAGTACTTGATGAAACCATTTCCATATGTATTGCTCTACGTACAACTGAAACATTTTTCTGTCTAGATCTTCTAATTGAATTTATAGCACTATTTATATTTTGTATCACATTTTCCTTCATTTTTTGATCTTTTGTTGTTTTCCGAATACCCAATAAAGTCTTAGTTTCTTTTAATTTACTTAATGATAGGAGACCTTTCAACATTTGGGATTGAACTGTCACATTTTCCTTTATGAAGTACGTATCAAAAATGTGTTTAACACGATATATTATAACATGGTCAGCTCTTTTATCTCCATATGTGTGAGTGTCAACATTTTCTAACATCTCATCATTGACATTGATTTCATCTGTACATATTCGAATGAATAGTACATAATAAGTTTACATATTCAATAAATAACTAAATTAATAAATATGTATAATTTCAATAATACGTGCATGTGTTCCACACACACACACACACACACACATATATACCTACCTTGTGATTCAATTTCTTCACTTGAATTTCTTTCAACATTTTCACCATCTTCAATCATTGGTTCATTATCTCTTTTACTTTCTCTTTTAAAATTTTGTATCTCATCATCAATGTTTTGAGAAATATCTCTCTGTTTACATTGAAAAATATTTTTCAAATTAGTTCATCAAATAAAAATTAAGCTTCACAATTTACACTAGGAAAATTTTAAATATCAAATTCATAATATTTACATTTACATACCTGCTTCAAATTCTAGTTGAGGTTGATTTTCCCTTTCAATATTTGAGAGTGCTTCTCTTTTTCATTTGTGAGATTCTCTCGTCTCTTCTCTATGTTCCTCAGGGTCTCTTTTTCGATCATATTTTCTCACGCAATTCCTTTGATTTCCCATGATAATAGAGTATGAAATTCAAAAAAATTCCTTCAAAATTTTAGACAAAAACTCAATTGAAAAAAACATCACAAAAGATTTAATTAAAAAAAAACTCATTTTATATTTTTTTCAAAAAATACATACTTCAATCCAAAACACTTACTTTAAAAAATCCAAGAAAAAAATGTCTTATAAAAATGAAACGAAGCTCAAAATATTTCCTTCCAAGTCCTGCAAAAATATTTCATTTAAAAAGTTAGACAAAAACTCATTTTAAAAAATCATTATAAAAGATTTACTTCAACCCAAAACACGTACTCTAAAAAAACGTCACTTAAAAAAATACCTCCAAAAAATGTCCTTTGAAAATTAATTCCAACTTCTTAAAAAATGCCACTTTAAAAAATACTTTAAAAAAGCCTCTAAAAAAATATCACTTTAAAAAATACCTCCAAACAGTGTCCTTTGAATATTAAGCCTAAAAAGAGTCCTTTCGAAATTAAGCCTAAAAAGATTCCTTTGAAAATTAAGCGCAAAACTTCTAAAAACAATGAAAATTAAGCCCAAATCCTCTAAAAAAAAATACCTTAAAAAAAAATGAAGCCCAAAAAACATCTAAAAAATGTATCACATACCTCCAAGAAATGTCCTTTGAATGTATCTCCAAGAAAAGTCTTTAAACCCAAAACAATCCTTTGCAAAAATGTCCTTTGAATGTACCTCCAAGAAAATTCTTTAAACCCAAAACAATCCTTTGCAAAAATGTCTTTTGAATGTACCTCCAAGAAAGGTACTTAAACCCAAAACAATTTTTTGCAAAATCAGAGCAAGACCTTTGCAAAATCAGACCAAATGTGCGAAAATATTCAAAATAATGAATGCTTTTATGTCAATTTATATTGCCGTGAAATGTTTTTTTGGAGGGGCTTTGTTGTATTTTCCGGCTGACGGAAAGTCAGGTAAAAGTTCGGGTGAACTAACACGTTTGAAACTACACAGAGCCAAGCTCTGAATACATATCTTCAACTTTGCACTGATTAAACTCCATGAAACATTCTGAATTAACTGTCGGAACTAAGACAAGCATTTTCAGAATTCAATCTACTTTCGGGAAATATAACTTTTATGGAATTTCGTAAATATTTACTAATTTTAATTAATTTTGTAATAAAATGGGTGCAAACAATTTCTCAAGTTCATTAGGATTTGGTGAAATCATAATTTTGTATCTTTCAAAATACACTGTAAAAAAATTGAAAAAATTATGGTGCATTACATTGGTTCGTCGTCTGTAATGGGTAGTTTTTAGATTTTTAGTTTATAACTTATATGCTAAGAAATTTTGTGCGTATTCAAAATATGCAATTTTTTCATATTGGACCAGTTTAAAAAATTCTAGTAATTATGATATGCATCACTTGGAATTGCAAATATAACGAAATCGAAGTAGACTTTGTCTAGATTGTTGTAACACATTTTGTTTCTCAAAAAAACAAAGTTTCAAAGAATACAACAGTGCGTATTAACATGACTTCTTATGAATCCTTTGATTGTTAAAAAACACACACTCAAAGAAACGCTAAGTTGACATATCAAATGTGTATAAAAAAATTTCAAAAAATAAGTAATAGAAAGCTAATAAAATTTCTGACAGCTTTTATTTTTATCACAAAATGAAATTCTAAACAAAAAAATTGTTTTGGATTGTAGAAAGTTGAAGAACAGAAAAAAATGGAATTTTGTTTCTCAAAAAAGGGCAAAAAGTGTAACCCAACTTCACATTTTCATGTTGGATGTTTTCATTTCTGCTGAGACAAGTAGAAATTCTTCTTGGTTCGATCACAAACTAAAAGAAAAATTCCTCAAACTTTCTAGATAAAGTTCAACATTAGAATTTTTCTTTTGATTTTGAATTTTATGTTTTTAGGAGTTTTAGATATGGTTTTCCTTTTGGAAATAGTTTGTTTGATGATTTATAGTTTCTGATCTGATTGATAAAGGATTTCATTTCGAACGAGTCATTGATCATTTTATGAAATTTAGTTCTCAAATAAATCGTCTTCTTTTCAAAGATTTTGTTTATGACTGAAAGAATTGGTGCTTTTAGAAAATTGTTAAATCTCTCAATCTTTCCATTAAATAAGATTCATTGAAAAGAAAAGAGTTGCACTTTTCATTTAGATGCATTTAGTGTATTTTTGAGTCGGGTCATAAAAAATCATTGGAGTTTCACTTCCATACCTTCTATCTTAAGAAACAAACAAATTAAAAACAATGCTTTAATAAAATCAATCTATATATTTTACGTTTTCTAGGGCTCTTTTCCACCAACATATCTTAGGCTAGTGTCTTGGAACAAGTTGTAATTAACATTCCAAGACAGTTCAAACAAACAAGTAGCAATCTTTGTGTAGAGAAGTTTTCCGGCTTAATCGCATCCATTTTTGTTGATTTCGACGTTTCGAACCCAGCCAATGAGGTTCATCATCAGGAAAAGATATTTTCCTGATGATGAACCTCGTTGGCTGGGTTCGAAACGTCGAAATCAAAAAAAATGGATGCGATTAAGCCAGAAAACTTCTCTACACAAAATACTCATCGCAGAAGCCTCAAATCTATAAGTAGCAATCTTGTGGTAGGAAAAATCCAATTGTAGCATTTGTGCTCTGGGAAGCTCTTCTTAAAAGAGTCAAGCACGAGATCATGTCAGAACTAGTGAGGTAATCGTACCTATCTCATTGGGAAAGATAGCAGATGTGCATGTATTAAAAACAGTAAACCTCAGATAGACCATTGTCGAGGAGCCTAGGGTCACTTGTTGGTAAACCTTGGATGATATAAAGGAGCCTTCAATGGGATTGAGCTAGTTACTTTTACCTTGTGTGTATATCAAATCATAGACTGTTCCCCTAGGTACATTTGTCCCGTTGGTGACCTTAGTGGCTATAAACTTTAGGATTTTTTCCCAAGGTGATGGTGGAGGGAAGGTCACACTGTACCTGGAGCAGACGTCGATTAGATTCACTTGGAATTTTCGGAGGGTACTCTTCACTTCAAGATGGTATAAGTGGAGAGACTTGCGACAGACTGTTTCATTAAGCAGGTTGTCAGGGTAACTGTTCCAACTACCATTTCCACAATAGAATTCTACGATGTTGGATTTCATCACCAGCTAGTGTTTTTAGTGTGGGAATATACTGTTTATGTGTGGATTTCTCTCTTAGAATTTGTAGGATTGTGATGAATTTGATTATTTCCTTAGAGACTTTAGGATATTTTGTTGAAATTTTCTTTTATTTCGTGTGTTAAAACTTTTAATCGTGGCTGAATTACATAGACAATCTCGTAGAATGCAGGGGAAACCCCTTGAGTACACACCAAGCCAGCTAGAAAAGCTTAAATCTGAGAAAGGAAAACCATCAGGGACTAGATCAACTGAACACGAGGAAACATCAGTAATTATTCATCCTGATTGTGAAGTAGATCAACCTCAAACAACAGAGAGTTCTAAAACAAAACTTACAATTTTTGCACTAGTTGAACTTGCTTCCACAACTAGTGAATTATCAGCTACTGAGCTTGAAATTTCTGAACCAGAAACTGAACCTGCTACGTCTGAGCCTGCTTCAGAGTTCATCACTCCAACCCCTAGTCGTCCTGATTCACCTAGAGTGAAGTTTCACATCACTGAGAACCTTCCCCTAGCCTCATTAGTATTGAAGAAATTACTGACACAGAGGAAGAAGTTGTTCTTCCTTCACATCAGGAATCTTTAGATCTTAGGCCAAGTTAATCGATTTACTATAGCCCATTCAAACAAGTTCCTTGGTATTCTAGGTTAACAGACTTTCTACACAATTCTGGTCTAAACTATTTGCCACCCCAAATTACTTTTTACGCCATACTAAGAGGTAATTACAGACCTTCATTAAACATATCTCATGAGTCATCCATGTTTTCTGCATCACCAGAATCATACTTATATGGTGGTCCGTCTATTCTTGTAGGATACCAGTCACTTTCTGGTACTTTCTCAGGAGAAGCTCCTTCTCCTGATAAAATTATACCATCATCTGGTCCAAATGAATAACATACAGAAAATTTGAATGCGGAGCGCGTTTACATGATGTCTGGACACATTCCTAATCCTGACCCTCAAAGTAGTAACTTAATGCCTGGGGGGCAACCCCAAGGAAAATACGTACCTCAAGGATAGTAAATACCTCAAGGCCAGTACATACCTCAAGGACAATATAAACCTCAAAGACAGTACTCAATTCAAGGTCTGCAACCTCTTCAAGGACAATACTCTATGCAAGGGAAACCGTCTTTCCAAGGACAGTAGCCTCCTTTAGGGCCACAATTCTACCCAGAACAAAAATTGTTTCAGAGAAGTCAATATTTTAGTGGGAATTATCCAGCTAAATATCAAACATATGTTCCAAATTATCAACTTGGTTATGGTCCGTATTATACAACACAACCTTCAATGGGACCTCCTTATCCTGGAGTAAACACGGTGTGGGATCCGACACAAACTCAACAAAATTTGCAACCTAACGTGCAAGTACCTTATAATAAAATTGGTCAGCCAATTGGTTACAGTCAAATCCAACAACCTGTCTAACCTACGCTTCAAGTTATGCCACAGGTATCTGCACCTAGTACAGTTTAGCAGCCTGGTCCGAGTACTCCTATCACTGGAATATCTGTAGCCCTTGTTTCTACAATCCCTCAAGTATCACAACAAATCCCTGTAGTCACTGTACAACAACCTAAACCCACAGTTCAGACTACTGTTCGGATGCATATGGGACAACCTGGTACAAGTACAATTGTAACATGCCAACCTCAGTTTGTTTATCAACTGTATCAAGGGCAGTATCAATATGGAATTGTAGCACAAAATCCAGTATACCAGAATCAACCATACCCTTTTTACGCGTATCAGATACCAGCTCAACCTTAATATGGTCCGGCCAATCCTGGATATCTGGGAGGTATTCCAATCCCAAATGCATAGGCTATTCTAGGATATCCAGGATATCCTTCTCCTAGTACTGGTATAGTTCGACAAGGTTATCAATTTGCTCAGCAGGACCCTAACCGTCGGTTGCCATTCATAGAAAATTTAGATTTACCTAATTTGTCACGCCTAATGAATGATTCAATCTATTATCTTCTGTATTGGCCACCAATGCCGAATAAGCTTCCCAGTGATATTCCTAAGTTCGAAGGTAAATCAGGAGAGGAACCCTCAAACCATGTCATGACTTACCACCTCTAGCGTGCATCCAACTCTTTGATAGATGATTCAATTTGATTAAGACTGTTTCAGAAAACACTGATAGGTTTAGCTGCAAAATGGTATATTGAACTACCACGTGGCTCATTCAACAATTTCAACGCGTTAGCGACAACTTTCTTAACACATTTTCAGTTTCTAGTCAGATACGATAATGGCACAAAACTATTGACTTCATTAAAAGAATCTATGTCTACATACATATCAGATCATATACATGAATGGAGACGTAGAAGACATTTAGTGAAAGTATTTATTCTGGATCAGATCTTGGCAGAATTGTTCATCAAATCATTGCTTCCAAAGATCACTAAAGAAGTGGCTAAGGGAGGGATTATTACGGAGGAACAGGTCATTTCTCAAGCTCAGTACTTAGACCTTGTATATACACAGTCTGGTACTTTATACGAAAAAATTCCTGACTTAACATGTCTTGGTCAAATAAATGCAACTCCTTTAGGGTCTCATGCTATAGATGGTGTAACTGGTTTAGTTAGTGCATATACGAGTAAGAAGAAGTCTTCAAAAACTACTTCTCCTATCATAACTTTACTAGATTCACCGAAAGGAGATTCTTCCCTTGAAACTTCTGCCAACATTCATGTTTTCAATTCATCTATGGCTAAATCCAAAACCAGCAATAAGAAGAAAGGAAAGAATAAAAACAAACAGACTTCATCTCCAAAAGAGAAAACCGAAAAGAATGAACAATATGATGATAAAAGAAAAACTCGTTATCCTTGTCTTATCTGTGACGAGGATCACTTTACCAAAGAGTGCCCGCATCGGTCTGAGGTCTCTAAATTCGTCAAAGGTTCACCCACACCCACTGTCTTGAAGGATTCGTTTCCTACTCAAGATAGCAAAATGATAGGATCTTCTTCAAATTCATCAACATATATTTTAATGATGTCTGAGGTTATGGTTACAACACGATCGCAAGACTATGGAAATAAAAATCCTATAACTGGTAAAGAGATAGAAAATTATAATTCAACACCAGTTGTATCTCCTTCAGTTTTTGATCTGCTTCATATTGAGAAACCTAATCCTGATCTAGTAATTAAACCGCCTGCTAAAGTTGTACTTCGAAAATCAACTTTCAATCCACATACGAGAGCTGCTCAGAACTACAACATTGTTGAAGACTTGGCGATTTCCCCTTCAACAATGTTAGCTTTAGAAGTGCTACAATCATGTCCAACACAAAGGAAGTTACTTTTATCAGCGATTGGAGCTATAGATCCACAACATTCTAACCTCATGGTCTTTGATCTAGAAAACTTTACACTGAGACTCCCTCATCAGATGGCTTTTCAGATTCCAGCGTTAGTAAAAAACATACAAGTTTTTTGTATTGTAATTGATGAGGGGGAACCCACGTGCATAATGTCATTAAATTGTTGGAAAAATCTTGGTTCTTCAACACTCAACCAATCTCTGAAAATCCTTAAAGCCTTTGATGGAAGAGGATTCCATCCGTTTGGAATACTCTAGGATCTACCTATAGAAGTAGAAGGAAAAACTGTTAATCTAGATGCAGAAGTTGTTGATGCCCCTCTATTTACAACCTTCTTTTGGGTCATAGTTTGTCTTATGCCATGACTGCTGTCATTTCATCTGTCTTTTGGTTAATCATGTTTCCTCATAAAGGAAAGATTGTGAAAATCGATCAGTTGTCATATTATTCGTCCGACCTAGCTTCTAGAGAGAGTATCCAACATGTTGGAAAATTGACTATTCCATATGAAGATGTTGGTGTAGGTTTAGTAAAGGACTCCGCTTTGATGGGAAATTTCTCTATGCCTCCAAAAAACATACCGCATACCATTTCCAACATCAATATGATTTCATCAAGCACTATACCATTCGATGACACTTGGTTAGTGCCTTCAGAGTCATAAATGGATTCTTTCAATGGTGAGATGCCTTTCAGTCCTTTTGAGTTGGCATATGAAGCATTACAGTCGTTTTCTAACACACTTTAAACTAATCTTGATCCAATAAATGTGATCACCGAAGAATCTTCTTCACTATCAAGCTCAACCTTGACATCAATTTCCGATCCTTTTCAACAAGTGTTTCATACTGATGAAAGTATTCGAGAATTTTTGTCTATGGATGAATTTCCCTGGGATGATCTACATCATAGATCTTCATTTTTACTTGAACTCGATAGGTTTGAAAATGATTTTTTGTCTATATTTACAATTTATTATGTTAAGGAACCACATAATCCCTTATTAGATTATGAGATTAATTTGGGGAACATTTCTACAACTGTTCCTATTGACATATTAGTTAAACCTAGAATTGTTGAAAACATTCATATAGGTGCTTCTTGTATGATTGAAGAAATTAATACATATAAAGCCCTATTTCAAGAATTCTGAGACATATTTGCCTAGTCTTATGAAGAGATGCCAGGAAGATTCAAAGATTGTTGTTCATG
The DNA here is from genome assembly GCA_034641835.2 of Pinus albicaulis. Classification (NCBI taxonomy): domain Eukaryota; kingdom Viridiplantae; phylum Streptophyta; class Pinopsida; order Pinales; family Pinaceae; genus Pinus; species Pinus albicaulis. The sequence continues at coordinate 90,139,270 of CM076569.1, read as the reverse complement.
AAATGAAGACATACCCGGATGCCAAGACTATTAGACAAATATTACGTTCAATACATCCGTGAAAAGCTGCTACTATTAAAGTTGAAGTTGAAAAGAAATTGCAAGCAGGATTTATTTATCCAATCCTATTGACGGATTGGGTATCTAATATAGTTCCCGTTACCAAAAAACAAGGGACTATATGAGTATGTGTTGATTAAAGGGATATTAATAAAGCATGTCCAAAAGATAATTATCGTACCCCTTATATCGACCAAATCATTGATGATTGTGCCGGAAATGAAATTTTTTCATTTATGGATGGATTTTCCGGATATAATCAAATCAACATACTCGCTGCTGATTAACCAAAAAAAACGTTTATATGTCCTTGGGGAACTTTTTCTTATTTTAAACTACCTTTCGGATTAAAAAATGTTGGTGAAACTTTTCAAAGGGTAATGTCTTACACTTTTCATGATATCAAACATATTGTACAACCTTATCTGGATGATTTACCTGCTCACTCATTACACAGGGAAAATCATCCTACTCACTTACGAGCAATTTTCATGAGATGTAGGCATTACAAGATTCATTTGAATCTGCACAAATGTGTTTTTTATGTGCAATTAGGACGATTACTGGGATTCGTTGTTTCGAAAAATGGCATTCGTGTTGACCCCTTGAAGGTTGAGGCCATCATAAATTTACCTCCTCCTTCCACACTTCACCAACTCCAAAGCTTGCAAGGGAAACCAAAATTTCTGCGTAGATTTATCCCAAACTATGCTAAGTTAACAAAAGGTTTTACCCAGTTGTTGAAACAGAATGTTCCTTTTATTTGGGATGAGATTGCTGATCGATCTTTTGATGCTCTAAAATACGCGTTAACCCATGCACCATTATTGCATCCACCCAATTACAACTAGGACTATTTTTTATATTTAGCAACCTCTGATTCCACCATTGGAATGGTTCTAGTTCAAGAGGATGAATCTCGCAATGAACATGTGATTTACTATTTAAGTCAGAATCTAAGTCCGATCGAAATTAAATATTCTCATGTGGAGAAATTGGCCTTTGATCCAGGTGAATATTGGTGGCCACCCGCCTATTCCACTTGGGGCCCCCCACCATTGTCTCTTTCAGTTTTTCAGTTTTGGCACAACTTATTATTTTTAGCAGTCTTTCAGGTCCTCAACTTCCGGAGCTGTTTTGAGGCTCTAAACAGAGTTTTTTGGGCATAATTTGTTTGAAGAATACAATTCTATTCTAAAATTAATATTTGTGGCAACAATTGTAGTCCTTATATAGATATTTCTAACAATGTATCATACGCGTCAAACGGAGATTGTATGCCGAAGTTACGTCCTCGGGAAGTTGAAACACCAATTTACCCAAACGGGGCCCATAGTTTTGGCACTTCATCTCCTAGGGTTAGGTTCTTGGAAGTTTATAGTTCTCTATTGTTTCTCAATAATAAATAGGCCCTCAAGCCTCATTGTAACACAGTTCAGAGGTCTGTAGCTGCCACATCTCTTCTCAGAGATTCGCTACTAGCACCCTAGCTAGTTTATTTCCATTCTGTCTATAAGAAAACTTTAGTTCTTTGGTATTAATGAAATGAAGTGTTATTTTGTAATATTCCCAAATGGGGAAAATCAACAATAATGGGAATATCTTATAATATCCCAAAATTGGACTTCTTAGCAAGGCATGCTTGAAAAATGCATTTTTTAGGAATGTATGCAACAGTAACCAAGATCAGCCCTTGGATCCCTTAGATATGATAATATAAGACCCAAATATAAGAGGAAATCAGAAACCAATCAAACTAGGTGAGGTAAACAAGCCTCTCACCCCTAGTATGGCTGGAAAATGCCTAAGAACGGGACTGCAAAAATATATAAACACAATGCTGGAGCAGAAAAAAGCTATTAACTCATGAGATGTGTTAAGAAACACAAAGCTATCCATTCATGTTACAACAACAACTTATTACACCTTTCATGATCCCAAAAGTTGGGGAAATGCAGCAAATAGGGCCATAAAAAGGTTGTCTTTAGAAAATTACACTATAAATGTGAGAAAGGGGACTTGTATCCCTTATTTCATACAATATACATCTCACATGCAAAAATGGGAGCAAAACAAATCCCTCTAGCCAAGCTAAACAAGTCTCCCCAAACCAATACAACTCAAATAAGCCCAAACCCCATGACTTTTGCTAACAGAAAATACTGAAGCATGTAACAACATTATTGTTATGAGGGTTTATGCAAAAAATTACAAGAGATAATAGATCTAGAGTTTACAATCATCCAATGGCTGAGAAAAATGGAGATCTCTTCCTTTTTATACGAGATAAGAATAACCCGGTAAGGGCTCCATGAAAATACAAGTATAAAATGACAGATCTGCAGATCTAGATCTGGAAAACAAAGTTATACTGCATCTTTAAATACATATAGCTAAAATGTACAAGAATATAAGAAGGTGCTCTATACAAGCCTTCTGGGAGAAGGGTTGGCCCTCTCTCCAGGGAACAAGCTCACAAACAAGGGTCTTGACCCTACTACAGCAACACTTAGTAAAATGACGCAGTTCCTGCAAAGGACTACACTGTAGGAGATGTAAAGTACATTGGACACATGTCAAGATCTGAAATAAAGTTCAAATAATCCCTCACTGATCTCCCAGAGAAATAAAGGATTCCTCCTCTGAAATACAAGCTCCGAAAGTGGTGTTGAGTAACCTCCACTGCAACACCCTGCAACACAACCCAACTCTAAACAAATACTGCACTGTAGCTGAAGGAGGATGCTTGGCCTCAAGCTTGAATGTGGAAACTAAAGTACAATTCTCCTCCAAGAGGCCTCTCAAGGTAGGATAAGGAATCCCTAAACAAGAATGCCTTGTGCTAAACAACACTGCAACTCTGCTAAACAACAAGAGAATGCCAAATAGTCATGCAGACCATCAAATCAATAATCATCAAGCTAACCCAAAATGGCTACCATCCCCTTCCTTATAAGCTATGTGATGCTCCTCACCTTGGGTCCCACCCATTAGGTTTTCCACATGCACATGATCAATCTCCCTCCAAAACTACGTTGTATCTTCATGAAGGCCACTCTCCCTTAACAACGTTGTTTGATTTTGGTCAAGGTTGACCTCTTCAACCTGCTTCATCCCTTTTCACACTCAAGTGCCTTCAATCCAACTTCCATATATCTGTCTAAGCTGATCCTTGTTCACATTGAGCTATTTCATAGGTGATCCACTCCTCTTCATGCATGTTGTTGACTTGGTCAAACTTGACTTTGTCCACATGCAAAAGTCCTTGTTCACACATGAGGGTGTGAAATCCAACTACTAGAATGATCCCCTTTCACACCAAGAGGGTTTTTATGCTGATTTAAGTTAAATATGGGTCTCCTCCCCCATTTATTCATCTACTAAGTGCAAAAAAACAAAAATCAATATTCCTATTAGCTGCATGCTAATTTAGGAATATTACATATTTTTGCCAAATACCATGGGTAAATTCCATGTGTGGATGAATACCATGTGTGGATACATACCATGGGTGGATGAATATCATGGATAGATATCACTTACAATACCATGGGTGAATAAATACAATGGGTGGATGAATACCATGGGTCAATGACATTTACAATACCATGGGTAAATTCCATGGGTGGATGGATAACATGGGTAGATGAATACCATGGGTGGTGTAGGAGTTGGCCAGCTTTGACAACCCGATAAAGTTGGATCTTTAGTTGGCAAGTGTTCTTGATTTTCATGTCGATGATATAATCTATGGTGGCCTGTTCCATGCAGTCTGGGTTTAACTCTTTTTGTGTGAGTTCTTCTGCAATTTCAGAGGTTTCTAGTAGAGGTGGGAAGTAGGGATGAAGGCGGTCTACATTGAATACTAAGTGCAGACCAAGGAATGGTGGAATACTGAGCTCGAAGGCATTGTTCCCTACAACCTTAGTGATGGTGTACAACCCATATTGGAGCAGGCGAAGCTTGCAGTGGGGTCTAGTGAGGCGCTCCTTCTGCAAATGTAGCCACACTTTGTCGCCCACCTAGAAGTTGTGTGGCACCCAATGTTGATCATGTCGTTGCTTGTACTTAGCATTGGATCTATCCAATATGTCATGAACCTGTTGGCGGATGTGCTGAACGCGCTCGATGAAGTTGTCCGCTTTGTCAGCTTCAGACTGGACATGAGCCAAATCGGCCAGAGTAGCCGCAAATGGCATGGATACGTCAATGGGACATAGTGGCTGGAATCCCAAGCCCACCTAAAAGGGGTTGTGGCCGGTTGAGATGTGGAGAGTCCTGTTATAAATGTGTTGTACATCGGGGAGGCTCTCATCCCATGTGCATGGATGATTTGAATTGTACTTGTGCAGAATGTGTACAATCATCCTGTTGACGACCTCAGTCTGGCCATCAGTTTGGGGATGGAAATATGTGGACTTGGTGAGCTTGGTGTCCAACATTGACTAGAGGCTAGACCAAAATGTGTTGAGGAACCTGCTGTCGCGATCTGATATGATAGACTGTGGGGTCCCAAAGTGAACTCACACTTGTTCAAAGAAGAGTTTAGGAGTGGCTTTTGCTGTGATATTCTTCTTGCAAGTCGCCATAATGGCCGTCTTCGAGAATCTATCGACGACCACGAAAACATAGTCATTTCCATGCGTAGTAGAAGGAAGGCCTGACATGTAATCCATGGAGATGGATTCCCAAGGTCGACTAGGGGTAGGTAGCGAAGTATAGAGCCCTTACTTCTTGATGGTCAGTTGTGAAATGGCGCAAGCAGTGCATGATTTGATGTACTTCCCGACATCCTATTGAAGGTTCGGCCGATAGAAATATTTCTGTAGTACTGCCACTATTTTCTCGACCCCAAAATTCCCAGCAACTCGACTGTAGTATGCTTCCCATATCATCTTGGCATGCTCACTTGGAGGAACACAAATGTGTCCCAGGTGACATAATAGTGCATCCTGGAGGTAAAATTTTGGAACTTGCGTACCCCCCAAGAGTGCCTTGTATGTGTGGCTGAATTCTGGATCGCTCTTGTAGAGAAGCAGCCAATCAGAAGTCTCGTGCCCACAAGAGTTGAGAACTGTGGTTATGGCTACGATTGGTGGTCGGCTGAGGCAGTCGACAACATTTTTGGTGCTACCCTTCTTGTACTTTATGTTCAAATGAAATTGTTGCAGATATGTGGACCACTTCTGATGGTGATCATTCTACAACTTCCCTTGTGTCTTTATGAACTGCAGGGGTTGGTGGTCGGTGTGGATGATTGTTTCCTTCACCAAAATGTAATGCTTCCATTGTTGACAAGCTTGCATAATGGAATACATTTCTTTTTCATAAGTGGGATACTTGCGAACTATGTCAGACAATGTCTCACTGTGATATGCCACGGGATGCCCTTGTTGGGTAAGAACTGCCCCAATATCATAGTCATAGGCATATGTCTCGATCTCAAATGGTTTTTGCAAGTCTGGTAATGTGAGCACTGAGGCAGAACAGAGGCGATGTTTCAATTCTGTGAATGCATTCTATTGAGATTCCGACCAAAATAATTTTTCTTTCGCTCCTCCCTTGGTGACTTGACTCAAGGGCCAAGTGATATGAGAGAATCCCAACACGAACTTGCGGTAGAAATTAGCAAAACCCATAAAGCTGCGAAGCTATGTTAGAGTGGTTGGGGCTGGCCAATCCTGAATGACTTGGATCTTGGCTGGATCCACATGCACCCCCCTTTCATCAATAATGTATCCCAGATATTGAAACTGGGTCATGCCAAAAGTACATTTCTCCAAATTGGCACACAAATTGTGTTGCCATAGTGTTTGGAGGACTTCTCGGATGTGGCAGAGGTGCTCTTCTCAAGTCTGGCTGAAGATCAAAATGTCATCCAAGTACACCACTACAAATGAGTTATTGAATGGACGCAAGATGTCATCCATCAACCTCATGAAGGTTGCGAGAGAATTTGTCAAAGCTGGCGAACTCCTGCACCAAGGCAAGTGGTTCACCAGTGACCAAGTTCAGCAAAATTTTCCTCATCTCATGGATGACCTCAACGCAATGGGGATCATTGCTTCCTAAGGGGGGAGGAATGATTCAGGTGGATATTGGTGGCCACCCGCCTATTCCACTTAGGGCCCCACCATTGTCTCTTTCAATTTTTCAGTTTTGGCACAACTTACTATTTTTAGCATTTTTTCGGGTCCTAAACTTCCGAAGTCGTTTTGAGGCCCTAAACAACGTTTTTTGGGCATTGTTTGTCTGAAAAATATGATTCCATTCCAAAAAAAATTATTTTGAAAACATTTTTAGTCCTCGGATAGATATTTCTAACCATGTATCATACACGTCAAACGGAGATCGTATGCCAAAGTTATGTCCCCTGGAAGTTGAAACACCAATTTACCTAAACGGGACCCATAGTTTTGGCGCTTCATCTCCTAGGGTTAGGTTTTTGGAAATTTAGAGTTCTATATTATTTGTTAATAATAAATAGGCCCTCGAGCCTCATTGTAACACAGTTCAGAGGTATGTAGCTGCCACATCTCTTCTCAGAGATTCGCTACTAGCACCCTAGCTAGTTTATTTCCATTTTGTCTGTAAGCAAATTTCAGTTCTTTGATATTAATGAAATGAAGTGTTATTTCCGCTGCATATTTGTATTTGTGGTTATATGTGTATACTATTGCGTTCCTGCATAAATTTGAATTAGCCTTGGCAGCAGTTCAAGCTGTCCAAAGATTTCTTCACTACATATTGTTGCGAAAGACAATTGTGATATCTAATTGCAGCCCGATGATGTATATTTTGACCAAAAAATTACTCGAGGGCAAATACTCTAAATGGATTATTATCCTACAATATTTTTATTTGGAATTTGAGAAATCTAAATAAAAGAAATCAGTAGTGTTTGCAGAACTTATGTGCGACTTTCCCAATACTTAGACAGAAATCGTGGTAGAGAATCCCATCGTAGATGAATCTCTGTTTCTTATTAGTACACTAGATCCATGGTATGGAGATATCATCATCTATCTTCAAACCCAAACCTTTTGCCCAGAGCTTTCACATTAAAATCAATGGAGAATCCGGTATCAATCTCAGCAATACAATATTGTTGGGGACACACTTTATCGTCATGGTGTTGATTCTGTTTTTCGACGTTGTATAACTCACAAAGAGGCTGAAAGGGTTTTGAATGACTGCCACTCTGGAGCGTGTGGTGGTCATATGTCTAGGTTTTCCACAACGCAAAAGATATTACGCACTGGATATTTTTGGCCGTCATTGTTCAAAGATTGTATTATTGCGGTCTGAAAATGCCACAACTGCCAAATTTTTTATCGCAAGATGTGTATGCCTCCAGCTTCTATTCATCCAATAGTTGTTGTCAGTCCTTTTGCGAAATGGGGTATTGATTTCATTACATGTAACCCTCACTCGGCCGGGGGGCATGAGTATATTAGTCTCGCTATAGATTACGTGACCAAATGGGTTGAGCCGATACCTACATTTGCGGCAGATGGAAAAACTGCAACTACGTTCATATTCAATCATGTGATTGCTCGTTTCGGTGTACCCCAAGCTATTATCCCCAACCATGGGATTCATTTTCGAAATATAATGATGACTGGACTTTCCGATCAACTTGATCTACACCATGATAACTATACTCCATATTACCAGCAGGCTAATAGTCAGATTGAAGCCATTAATAAAGTTTTAACCACCATGATTAAACGGATTATTGGAACTCACAAATCGAATTGGCATACCATGATTTTTTTGGCACTATGGGCATACCGAACCTCAGCAAAAACTGCTACAGGGTTCACTCCTTTTCAACTGGTTTACGATTTAGAAGTTGTGTTACCCATTGAATGTGAAATACCGTCACTCCAATTAGCCATAGAGTTACTACCAGCTACCTTTGAAGAGGAAAAATGATTTTTGTACTTAGCACAACTAGATGAGACTTGAAGCACTGTTTCATTATCTGCCAAGCTCATAAGAAACGTGTGACCTAGTCTTAGTATATGATCATGCTAACGATAATCCAGGTGCTGGGAAATTTGAACTAATGTGGCATGGTCCTTACATTGTCAAGCGTGTGTTTGCCAAAGGGGCCTATGAATTGACTGATTATGACGGGGTCCCTTTAGATAAGCCCATAAATGGTCTTATCTGAAGAGATATTATGCTTAATTCTCGTGTGAAGATCTCACTTGTATATTAGTTATTTTTTTAAATAGTTTGCCTTAGATTAGATAAGTGTGTCTATTTTAAGTTTTCTTTTGCTACTATCAATGCTTATCTTGATTACTCTTAATATTGTAGATGTCGACATCCCTTCAAACGTGCATTGGTTTTGCTGATGGTGCCTGTCGTCGTACATGGAATATCTCTTCCACAGCTTGGGTTATCTATTCACCCACTGATGAGTTAGTTTCTATCCATGGGGTAAGCCTTGGTCAAACAACGAAAAATATTGCAGAATATAGCGCAATCATTGAGTTATTATCTGATGCCATTTAATTTGGTATTCAACGTTTGATCATTAGTTTAGATTCATAACTCATCGTATTACATTTAAACAGAGTATACAAAATTAAAAATCCAGTGTTATTGAGATTATTTTTGAAGGTTCGTCTCTTGGAACGACAATTTGATTACATCACATATCAACACATTTCAAGAAATTTAAACATATTCACCAACGCATTAGCTAATCGTGTTTTAAATAGACATTTGCAACATTAAAATAGTAAACCAAAACAAGATTCGATACATGTTGAACAAGATACTCAGAGAAAGTAGTAATATCATAGATAGGTTTGTTTTCAAAAAATATTAGATTGTCTATGATCATAGGTTCAAACACCTTATGATCTAACTGATACTGATACAAAAATCAAAATATGTCAATCCACAATTATCATCCGCTATCTGTGATGATGATCATGGTAGTAGACTATGGCACATGCCACCTCGTGCAAGAATCTCCTAAACTGTCCTGGTACACCCGTAACATGTCTCTGAAGCCGGAGAGGAATGTCATCTATCCTTGTCTCTAGAATATCTATGGTTAACCTCTCCAGGTTGTGTTCCATATCAGTTAGGATGTCTATTGCCTGATCCTGTGGTGGTGCTATAGGTTCTGCTTGCTGCCTATCAAAGCAACAGAGTGTAGCTGGTTGTCGTGGACCAACATTTGCATTTAAATTTTTTTATCAGTATTGCACGATAAAAAACAAATAAAAATTAGATTAAAAACATAAAAATGGTTCGCTTACCTGATTCGTCCCACTATGCCCCTGGAGGCAAGGACATCTCAGGATCACCTCTGAAATATATACCTACATATGGGAAGTCTTCGATGGTGAAGACTTGATTCTTTAGCCACATAAAGTACGTCGGAGTAAACCGAACCATTGAACTACCATCGCCACCATGGAGGGCCAATAATGCAACCCAACGTACCATTCGAGGTTCCTGAGGTTCCCCATGATCCACTAGAATAAGCTGAGGGGTGAGGAGTAGGATTCTCTCCAAAGCAAAGGAAATCAAAATGGCGCCATAACCAAAGTTTTTTAACTCTGCGTTCTTTGCTCTGGTTAGTTGGACTTTCATGTTGGCCAATACCCCTTCGCACCAGTTGAATATGGTGCCTTTGAAACACTCCACCATGGTCTGCATTTGAGATTGAGTGGCTACATGTGGAGTCGCACTTCCACAAAACCTGGTTACCGTGAATGCAATCAATTTGAGATCTAATCGCAAGATAGTTTTTATGTATATGCAATTAGCCTTTGGGTTTTCCTCATCACTGCAAAACTGTTGTTTGTAGCTAGAAATGGGTAGGCCACTCTGTCTAGCCCCAAACAAGGATATGTTTTCTCCCCTTCGAGACAATCCAGTGAGAAAGTTGATATCCTTGAGCTCGATTGTGAGCCGATGGTCACCAATGATAAAGCAATGATCTTTAACATCCCATGTGTTCACTAACCATGTCATCATCTCTACTTGTGCTTTCATACCCTGAATCGCATAGAACTTATATAAACCACAATTTTTAAACACTCGCATTGTTTGAGGATCATTCATGGTTTCATTGTTTATAGCCTCATGCTCACCTTCTATCCACTCTAGCATGGTGAAATAGCATGTGAATGAACACATTTGAAAGTTAGAAACCATTGGAATGAAAAAATTTAACCATTTTTGAGAGAATTTGTATATTTTAAAATGCTCACGACGCCTCCGCAGTTTTTTGTGCGGAGACAGTGCAGACGTCTGCATGGGTTCCACACAAAAACATCGGTAGCCCGATAATTTTCCTTTTAGAAAAATATCGAGGTTCGCAGGTAGCGTGCGCATGACTTGCAGACCCCTGAGAGCGCATTTTTGAACGTAATTTCTCCCTAAAAAATGAACTTAAAACCAAAAAAGAGAATTGAAATGGATAGAAATGAAGAGAAAGATGATGTGGATTACCTGGTCCTAATGAATCACGTAATGAACGACCAGTTTTCCCGATATAAGCTCTGGAACGTTTTTGCCAAAAGCTCCCAATTTACTGCTCTGAAGATAAAAGGTGAAAATGATTTTTTTAAACTCCTTTATATAGTTTTTGGAATGAATAAAAAATTATATTTTATTTATTTTTCACTTAAAAAGGCTATTTTTCAATATTTTTACTTCTTTGGAACATGTATTTTTAATTTTTTGAGTTTTTGTGCAGATTACAGATTTTTTGGTGAAAAGAATTATTTTGATGATGAGTATACTTTTATCACTTTTTCGGGCTCTTTTAAATTACGAAAAACCGAAACCCTCGAGTTCTCTTTCAAGCCGTTTTCAGACTCTCTAAATATGAAAATCTTACTGAGTACTTGACTATTCGAACTCGTTAAAGGAAATGAATAGTCGTCCCTTTAGTATAAATTTACCCCTTTTTCAGACTGAAATGGAATATTTACGAAAAATGTATACGTTGACTAATCATTGTCAATAGAGTTCTCTCCTGCATTATTTTATCCTTTTTCGGGCTTGAGAGACTAAATTTACAAAAAATTACAACCACAGAGTTTACTTATGTTTTTATTCTAACTCCCTAAAACTGAAAAATGTTGAGTTTATCCTATACTGGACTCATTAAAATTTAACAGTAAAGGACCCGTCCATTACAAACAGGAACGAAGCACTCCTTCTTCGGGTTCGATTTTAATACTAAGATGGACTCATCTGAAGGATGATCTTACACAACAAGCAAATGTTATCCTCCTCTAGCTTGTAAAAAATAAAGAGGTACTTGCCAGTAATGGTGGGGTAAAAAAGAGAAAAGGAATCTAGTTGTCACCCTTGTTTTAAAAGAAGTATACCACTCTTGAAAACAACACTTTTGTCACAATTGTACCTAGGTTGGGAAAATCCTTTGTCTAATAGTTAATTAAACCACATTGAAAGTATTCAGCTAGTTTCTGGGTATTAGCTTTAGGTCAACTGTTACCAAACCATCTGCAGTGTTGTTATGTGTTCAAGAGACAATTCAAATAAACCATTCATTGCAAACATTTGTCTCCATTCACGTTGACCATCCCTGAGTCAGTCCTTGCAAATATTTCTTCAAAACTTTATCTAATCGTTTTTTTTCATGGGATTTCTTGCGATGGGTCACTTTTTATCGTCGACAGCTCATCATCTAGAGAGTTGATCTAGAATCTTATCAGTACCTTGGGATCTGCATTACTTAATGTAAGTTTCTCGCCTTCGACGACAGGTTGCATCATTGACCTTCGATCGAATGGTTCTATGAAGTGTTTGACTGCAAATCATTCATTCACACTTCATGGATTGTACTGAGTACTTTGAGAGCCATTGTCATTATTGGTGGTTTCTCTCACACTTGTTAACAGTTCACATCATTGACTGGTAATCAAGTGGTTTTTACCATGTTTGACTTCGACACAATCAATCGCATGGATAGGATCGTACTAGTTTGGGAAGTGGAAAGCAAGACCCTGGATCTAGTTTCCACCATCCAGGCTGTGAGGAGTTTTATTATTCATGATACAGTAGACTACTTATGACAGATGGATGCACCCATACTGTGTCTACTATTGATGTAATTTTAAAATCATTTCTATACTAGAACATTTATTTAGTTTTGATATGAGTATGGGAATGCCTACCTCAGGAATGATATATATCTATATATATATATATATATATATATATATATATATATATATATATATATACATGCTTGCATTGAATGTTTTTACAGGTTTTCGACTGATGTGTCCGCAATCCAATCCTCGGAATAATAAAGCACTTCACCCTTCAGAACTACCTCAGACTTTGTACTTTAGGGGGCAATCTGTTACACGTTATTTTTTCACCATGGAATTTGACTATCCATATAGGTTCATCACTACCAATATTTCGCTCCCTTAGAATTCAAAAACCCTAATGTTCCTAAACCAAGTCTTGGAATTGGAGAAAAGCTCATTAAAACCCTTAAAAGTCTAACTACGCACTTTTCCTAGCTCTTTCCTGCGGATTCGCAGATATTTGTTCTATAGCCTATGGCAAATCTTGCACGTTCTGCTTATAAAACATGCGGACCCCCGTGAACAAACAAATAAAGGAAAAAGTAAGTTTTAGAAGCCCAACTAGTCGAATATTCTCCCAATTGGAAGCTTCTAGAAGCGCGATCAGTTCGAGATTTATCCTTCTACTCATGGAGTTCTATCCCTCCACTCATGGAGATTATCCCTTGGTCTATGGAGCTCAAATCCCTTCATGAGAGGAATCCATCCCCCTCTTCATTGAACTGAAACTACCTCCATTTCCCTATAAATTGAGCTCATGTTTTAGTCTCAAGGGTAGCTGGTAGATGGTAGACATACATGTTAGTTGTTGAAGAAATTCTCAAGAGAGCATACTCTCTACACTGGTTATTATTGGCATGAGAATGGTCAAACACTCATGTCCATAACTTCATGCTAGTTTAAAGGGAGGAAGGCTTGTCAAACTGAAGGAGGAACGATTATTCAGGACCCCGGGAGGAACTTGTATGACATCAAGGCATCAGGTTGTAAAGTTACTCTTTTCATTCAAGATAATACATATGGATCTCCTTTTCTCATTGAGTTGTTCTTGTGCTTATTTGAATTATTCAATACTTAGACTCCTTGATCACTAAGTTAGATTAGTTGTTCTTAATTATTATATGTTGCAGATGATTTTAATTCTTTTGTCTATGTTTGATTGCAAGCTTTACTTACAAAAGAAGCTTCTTTAGAGCGACTGGATAAAATAATGCGCTGAACATTGGATTTCAAGGTAGGGGCATGTCCTCTTTCTTTGTTTATAATAATTATGAATTGCAAATAATCTAGAGAAAATGATTTACAAATGGATGTTTATTTCGAGCTATTCATAGGATACTATGGAGATCGCTCTTGTCCGTAAGAGGGATTAATCCGCATAACACCGCATCATCTAAAGCCATTCCCAAACCTCTGACATGCTCTTTTATGCTTAAAACATTTCCACAGTGTGTTAATACTATCGTCCCCACCATTCCTTCCTCCATTTCCATCCGTTCTTCGCACATCCCATCACCGCTAAGCCCCTCACATCTCTCCATCACCTTCGCTCCCCATCGATAGATCTGATGGCTCATAATTTATTCCGCACCCCCTCCACCTTCCGAAGGTTAATGCCGGGGTGGGGGGGGGGGGGTTCCGAAATGGCTGGTTTCTAATACCACCTTCGATGCTACATGACAGCTTGTAATTATTTCGCGCCCACCCCCCCCACCCCATCTAATACCACAAACCATCCATGCTGCCCTCCGAAATCTGGTTCCCAGTTTGCAATTCAAAACACATTATGGGCTTTTGGGTGGAACATGTAGTTGTGGTTTATTCAGTTTTCTTAGGAAACCTTCGCTAAAGAGCCAAGCATGCGTAGTATGACGGGTCATTTCACAACTACTGTGTGGAAATCATGAGAATGAGGGAGTGGAGGCATTCAAAAAGTAGGTGAAATTAAGTATTGGAAGACAGACTACCCACCTGTTCATGACCACTCCTCGTCACACCACTTTCAAGGCTCCGATATTTGGCCTCCTTTGGTTAACTTTGTCTTTTCTTTTCACTGTTAGATAGTGATGTTTTGCTAGTAAAATCTCGATTTCACTCGAGTCTGTTTTGATTCTTTGTTTATGAGAGTGATTTCTTGATGCACGATTCGCTAGTCAGTTAGGATATTTTTATTTCGCATGTCCGTATCGATCATGAGATTTTGATTCGATCGTAAACCCTGAAGGAGAACTCTATATGTAGGAAGTTCTACGATGAAAGAAGGGTTATGGAATTTTGGAGAATTTTGTTGTAGTTTTGTATGATTGTGCTCCCTATTCTTTGAGATACATATTTGGGGGAGCTATTTACCCTTAATATGATACAGAGCTATTATTTGGATTCCAGATGGAGCAATGAGTAGTATGTATCTTTTTATATTTTTTCTTTTGTTATCAGTAATCTCCTTTTTATGTGTAATCATCTTTCATGTTATGTTGCTTTGATGGTTCGTGTAATGTAGCTGTCGGTGATCTGCAACTTTATTCATGAATTTGTGTCTGTATAACGATCAAGTGTTAACGCTCATGTATTAAGCTTGCTTTACTCCCTTAATTCGCACTCTGCGAACCTCTGTTGTTGTCCACATCTCATTCACATCCGCTTCCTCTGAGTTCATGGGGGGGACAGATTCTTAATCCTCTTAAGCCTATCTCTTGTGGGTTCCGTCTCCATTCTTTCTCAATTCCTCTGCATATTATTAAATCTTCTTCTCATTTTTTTATACTTGGCCTATTTGAAAGCCATCAAGCTTCACAGCCTCCTGAGCCCTCTCATAGTATAGGGAATTCACATGAATCAGGCTCAAAGGGTCTTCTTCATTCTTGAAGCACCAAAACCATTATTCTCTTGACCCATATTCTATCAGAGGCATTTATACAATTGTCCACATTTAACCTCTGATTTTAAGATGTCCTAGGCACTGTTATTTTGCAACTCAAGGCTGTCTATAGGAGCTACAACATCTTTTTGGCGTCGTTGCTGGGGATATGAATGAAAAAATATTTTCCTTGGGATACGACATTATGTTCACCCTTCAATTAGGTGAGCATGACGGGTTGAGATTTGCATATTCCTCACCTTGGCAACTCCATTGTAAAGTAGTCCTAATAAGAAGTAATCCTGGCTTTCACTAGGCCTCACACCAGATTTCAGATCCACCACCTATACCCACCTCTAAATTAGATAGTTGTGCCGAGTTTCCTTTTGAACAAGTATGCCCCCTTGGCCCTCCCTCAACCTCTAAATGATATTCCGCCAGACTATCTAGAGCAGTTACCTTGGTACATCGGGGAAGATAATAATTCTGTGCATAGACATATGGAAACCTTATGCGCCTTCATTGAGAATGTGAATGTAGAGCACTTAGATGTGGTATTAAGGCTTTTCATCCAATCCTTCGAGGGAGAAGCTCAGAAATGGTTCAGATCTCTAGCCAACAACACAATCCACACTTGGGAAGAGATGGAAAATTTCTTCACATTGAAATGGGGAGAAAAGAAGGACCATGGATAAGTTCTCACTGAGTTCAATGCTCTCAAGAAGAGACATAATGAGGATGTAAAAAAAATCATAAATAGGTTCAATAAGCTCTATAATAATATTCCTGCTAAAATAAAGCCTCCTCCAGCAGCTACTAGGGTGGTCTTCACAGGAGCTTTCGAGCTAGATATTGGGTTCACCTTAAGAGAAAGAAGATCCACATCTCTAGATCAGATCCACATTGATGAATTATAGGTAGAAGAAAATTTTGCTTCTACTCGTAAGTTCAAGGGGAAGACAGAACATGAAGATAGAAGAAATAAGGGAGAGGAGGCTTCTACCTCAAATCAGGAGAGGGAATCACAGGAGTATAGACTTGAGGAAATGAACAAGCTGATCCAGAACCTCTCAAACAAGCTGGTTAAGCTTGAATCGGAGGCCAAGAATTCCCCTCCATGTTCCAACCAAATGATTCCTAACCAAGGGTTTAATCCTCAATATTGGAGGCCTCCTCTACAAATATTGCAATAGGTCGAGGAAGTCATGGATAGCCAATAATATCAATTCCTTGCCTACTCTGATGATTATGAGGAGGGTGAACCCATCCTGCAAGGGGAACAAGAAGAAGAGGAAGTTCCTCCAAAGGATTAAGAGATTAACAGTCACTGTAGGAAGTTCGTGGATTTAATGCAAGCTCAACTCCACGAAAAATATGACTTCAGGTCCTCTAGAAAGAGAACCCAAGGGCAAAAACAAAATGAAGAATCGATATCAAGAGAACAAACCCCTCCTAGTCCTCCTAGTAAAGTGAAGAAGCCATTCGAAGAATCAGCCCCTCATAAGTCCACTACATCCTCTTCCACAAAGCAAGAAGCTGATCCTCCCAAAGATAAGAAGCTCTCATATTTACCCTTGAAATTGCTCGACCCTCCTAAAGAGAAGTTCGAAGAAGCCATTACAAAATAAGGGCCCACACCCTTCAATCTCCAAGAAGAACAAATCATGGTGGTTTTTGTACAAAATGTAGAAAACCAATTTCTAGCCTACGCTAAAGAAGAGGGAGGTCAGCTTACCCTCCATGAAGAAGGGAAAGAGCTGGATTATTTCCCAGAGGACAACACTAAAAATCAACAGTAGTCTGGTGGTCTAGAAATAGAGGCAACAAAGCTTAATTGTTGTAATATCCCAAATTTGGAACAACTAGCAAGGCATGAATGGAAAACGCATTTTACAGAAATGGCTGCTACAAGATTTGAAACCAAGACCTGGATCCCTTAGATCAATGTATCTAAGTCCAAAATCCAAGAGGTGGCTCAAAATAAATCCTTCTAGGTGGGTTAAATAGGCCTCCCACACCTAGTTGCCTTGTAAAAATGCCCGATGAAGGAACTGCAACAATTCTTGAACAAGAGATGGAAAAACAAAATTATTTTATTAAGCCTAGACACATAAAGATGTAGATAGCCAACAAGTGATGTTATAGCCATAAAAAGAGTACAATTCCTTGAGGAAAGAATCACTCAAGCAAAGCAATGCAGCCTCAAAGGGACATGTACATGAAAATAGCTAAACACTGCTACATAGGAATTTCTGCAGGCTAAGAGGACGCAGTTTATAAGAGACACTGCATCATAATAGATGATACTAGAAAGATATAACAATGTATGGCTCAAGAAATGAGGGGGAGCAAGCTCTCAACCCTGAAAACAATAATACAACAATCCTTAGAAGGATTGGCTGAAATATACAAATTGGCAAAAATGCCGGAGTTGTTGGGCAACAGCTGCAACTCAAAACTGAAACTAGATGGATATGGCTAAAGATGATGATCAATCTAAAGTAGACACCCTCCAATGGATCTTCCAAGTGAAAGGTTTATCCTATCACTAAAGATCTCACCCTCCAATCAACACTTCAAACCCTCACTACAAGTGTACTCTGAAAATAACGCAGTCATTGAGGGATACTGTGCTATAGGTGGAATAGAATGCTTTGGCCAAGTGCCAAGATCTGAAATATGCACAAAATCCTTCCTTACTGATCTCCCAAAGGAAATAAGGCCCCCTCCTCTGAAAAACAAGCCAAGGAATGGTGTCGTGGAACCTCCACCGCAACGCCTTGCAACACAACGTTACACTTGATCAGAAATAACGTTGTAGCTGAAGGAATGGATTTGGCCTTGAGCTTGGATGTGGAGAAATGAAGTGCAATCCCTCAAGAGGCCTCTCAATAAGGAGAGGAAATCCTAAATAGGAATCCCTCATGCTAAACAACACTGCAACTCAGCTAAACAATCGGGACTGCAAATAGTCTAAGTAGACACAAAATCAATAATCATATGCATGAGTAACAATGGCTGCCTTGCCCTCCTTTTAAACAATGAGAGCTCTCTCTCCATGGGTCCCAGTCTCTAGGGTTTCCTCCATCAAGGAAAATTCCCTCCTCTTTCTCTACGCTGTCCCACAAGATGCTCTCCACCTCCTACCTCTGTGTTGTTTGACTTGGTCAAACTTGGCCTTGTCTTCTTGCAAATGTCTCTTTTCACACATGGGGGTGTGAAATCTAGTTCCATTGATGATCCCATTTCATACTAAGAGGGATTTCATGCAATTTTTTATTGCGTTTGGGCCTCCTCACCCAATTATTCAACTCATGAGTGAAAATAACAAAATTTAATATTCCAATTTATTGAAGGAAAAATTTGGAATATTATAATTGTATAGATCCACAAGAACATCCTCAACAAGTAGCATTTCATTTACAGATTAAGAACCAGTAAAATTTGCATGATGAAGACCATCTCTCAAATTCTCTTTCAGTACAAGGTAAATTTAAAAATTGGTTTGAGAATCTTCCAGCCGCTAACATGAGCATTTTTCAACAATTCATGAAAGTTTTCCTAGGTCGATGGGTAATCATGGGAAATGTATTCTTATCATAGAAGAGTATGGAAATTTAAAAAGATAGCCTGGGGAGACAGTACAATATTTTTCATCCAGGTTAAATAATATGTATCATTCAAAGCCCGTTGATATAAGGCCACCCGCAGGAGTAGCTCTCTTGCAATACCTAGATGCCTTTAATCCAGAGGTGGCATTCCAAATAAGAGAAAGAGACACTACGACCCTTGAAGAAATGAAAAATATTTAGTTAATGTGGAGGTGAACCTACTGAACAAAGAGGTGAAGTTTAAAATAGAGGAAGAAGTGATCCATCTTGATTCTCCACCTTTATCCCTTAATTCATCATATAAAATGGAAATAGGTTTCGATTTGCTTGAAGACATGGAGAACACAGGTGCAGTACCAAGGAGTGAGGTAAGATCAATTGGGTATGGATATCCAGAAATAGGTCAAGTGTATCTTGATCTAGTGGATGCCTATATTGAAAAATTATTCATCAAAAAGCCACCATACCTTTTCAACATTTCTTTTGTTGTTCAGGTTTACCAAGCCCCTTGCAATGAAGACCTGGCTGGGAATTCCTATCAAATACCGGTAACAGGTTTGTTCCTGAGTCTGGTGGAAAACAATGAAAGAACAAAATTATTTGAGCAGTTGCTTGCCTGGGTACACTGGCATTATTGTATCCTTTAGAATAGTAGTAATTCCAGCAGATTTGGGTAGGTAGGTGTGCGAATAAGCTAAGTGCTATGAGCATCTTTCCAGTTTAGTTTCAGATTGTTTTGCAGTTTTTATTTCAAGTGTGTTTCATTTTCTAGTTTCAGCATATTTCAGATTTCAACATTTAATATTTTCAACGTGTGACAATGATTTCTGTTTTATATAGTTGGCAGTGCACAACTCAGTTGTAGTTTTAATCCAAGCTTACAGTATGCATTTGTGACTCCATGAGCCCAATAGAGCATAGACATTCAAGGTCTGCAGGTTCTCAACACACTTTGAACAACACATTGTCCCCAGATGGAGCCAATGTTAGCCTTTGACTGCACATAACATGTAGAAGTTGTCCCTATAAGGAAATCATAGGGCGGAGCCGTGAATGTTTAAGGGGAAGGCCAAGCTATTCAAGCACGGGCCGGAAGGATGCCCCACAGTCAAAAGAACAGTTCAAGAGCTGGACCAATGGACACGTTCAGAATATTGCACACAGCTCATGGTCGAGTCGGGCTTATTTGCAAGCTCAAGAGAGACTAGCGCTACAAAATACCGTTTAATGCTAAGATGTCTTGAAGTTAAAATTAAAAAAGATTATAATTCTTCCAAGTTCGAGTACATCGAAGGCTCATATTCATTGTTCCCAGATCCAACAACAACCCAAGAGCACAAATTGCACAATATTTATACCAAGGAGCGCCCCTGCAAGCAGTCTCGTTAAAACCGCTCACCTGGAAATCGAAGATTGACATTGATTGTGTGAACACTCTATTAAAATTCTAAAAAACCATTTAATTGCCCCCGCAAGTAGTTTCAATTTTCAATAAAGGACATTACAGGGTGATATCTAGAGCCCACGTCCTTTACTTTCAAATAAGAGAAAGTAGAGAAATGGCATATTTTCCTTAAAAGAACTTAAGGGTTTTGGAGGAGGCACAAAGGGGAAAACAGACGGCCAGGATCAAAGCACAGAATTGAAGTAGAGAGATGGACAACAGAGATCATAGCATAGGAATGCAAGTTAGATGGACAGACAAGATTAGATTGCGAGATCTAATTTAGAGATAAGCAGTCAAGAATGGATATCGCAAATAAAGATGCATGAGAGTTAATGTATGGGAGATTCTAGAGAAGAGCCATGTGTTGGCCATAGCTTCCATCACATATCGCACTTCGAAAATCTTACCATTTGCCCTCTTCTGCTCACACATAAATCTTGTGATTTGCGATATGCGGGTGGTCCTAACTATGTCTGCTACGTCACTCCCGCCCATCGCATATCGCTCACTGCAACTTTTAACATTTACCTCCCCCGCACTTCGCACTTCACAGAACCTAACATGTAACCCCTGCTGCTCCCAACTAAACCATGCGACATGCGATCTGTGAGAGGCCCCACCTTCAGTGCCACATCGCCCTTTTCTCGCCATCGCATATTGCACTTCGCGAGGCTTAACTCTTACCTTTTTCTCCCCTTTTCATAAAACCTGCGAGCTATGATGTTGTGGGCGGACCTCACTTCATTGCCACATCACCTCCCTCTCCTCGCACTTCACACAATGCAAGTTTTAATATTTACCTCACCACTCATAAACTAAATCGGCCGATGTGGGATTTGTGATAGGTGTGGGTCCCATCCCTGCCATGTCATCTAAAGCCATCCCCCGGCCTCTGACCCGCTCTTTTATGTTTAAATAATTTCCACCATGTGTTAATACTCTCGGCCCCACCATTCCTTCCTCCATTTTATTCCATTCTTTGCACATCCCATCACTGCTAAGCCCCTCAAATCTCTCTGTCACCTTCGCTCCCCATCAATACATCCAACGACTCATGATTTATTTCGCACCCCCTCCACCTTCCGAAGATTAATGCCAGGGGGGGGGTCAGAAATGGTCAGTTTCTAATATCACCTCCAGTTTCTAATGATTTTGCACCCCCCCATCCAATACCAAAAACCATCCATGCCTCCCTTTGAAATATGGTTCCTAGTTTGTAGTTCAAATCACAACATGGGCTTTTGGGTGGAACATGTAGTTTTGGTTTATTCATTTTGCTCAGGAAACCTCCGCTAAAGATCCAAGCACGCATAGTACAACTGGTCATTTCACAGCTACTGAGTGGAAATCATGAGAATGAGGTGGTGGAGGCATTCAAAAAGCTGGTGGAATTATGTAATTGAAGATGAACTTCCCACCTTTTCACAGCCACTCCTTGTCATACCACTTTGAAGGCTCCTGGATTTGGCCTC
Source organism: Pinus albicaulis (assembly GCA_034641835.2). Classification (NCBI taxonomy): domain Eukaryota; kingdom Viridiplantae; phylum Streptophyta; class Pinopsida; order Pinales; family Pinaceae; genus Pinus; species Pinus albicaulis. The sequence continues at coordinate 90,117,719 of CM076569.1, read as the reverse complement.
CTCTAGTCAACTTTGTCTTTTCTTTTTACTGTTAGATAGTGATGTTTTTCTCGTGAAATCCCGATTTCACCCAAGTCTATTTTTGTTCTCTATTTATGGGAGTGATTTCTTAATGCATGCTCCGCTAGTCAGTTAGGATATTTTTATTTTGCATGTGTGGATCGATCATGAGATTTTGATTCGATTGCAAACCCTGAAGGAGAACTCTATATGTAGGGAGTTCTAAGATGAAAAAAGGGTTCTAGAATTTTGGAGAATTTTGTTGTAGTTTTGGATGATTGTGCTCCCTGTGCTCTGAGATACATATTTTGGAGAGCTATTTAAACTTAATATGATACAAAGTTTCTATTTAGATTCCAGATGGAGCAATGAGTAGTATGTATCTGTTTTCTTCTGTTACCAATAATCTCCTTTTTATGTGTAATCATATTTCATGCTATACTGCTTTGATGGTTTGTGTAATGAACTTTCTAGTGGTATGAAACTTTATTCATGAATTCGTGTCTGTATAATGCTCAGGTGTTAACACTCATGTATTAAGCTTGCTGCACTCCCTTAATTCGCGCTCCGTGAACCTCTACATCTCATTCACATCTGCTTCCTCTGAGTTCACGGGGGGACAAATTCTTAGTCCTCTTAAGCCTGTCTCTTGTGGGTTCCTTCTCCATTATTTCTCAACACATCTACATATTTTTAAAGCTTCCGCTCATTTTTTTATACTTGGCCCATTTGAAAGCCATCAAGCTTCACAACCTCTTGATCCCTTTCACAGTATAGGGAATTCACATGAATCGGGCTCAAATGGTCTTCTTCATTCTTGAACCACCAAAACCATTATTATCTTGACCCATATTTTGTCAGAGGCATTTATACAATTGTCCACATTTAACCTCTGATTTTAAGATGTCCTAGGCACTGGTAGTTTGCAACTCAAGGCTGTCTCTAGGAGCTACAAAAACATCCATAAAGAAAGAGCTAAGGAAATGTTTTGAAATGACAGATTTGGGCTATGTTCACTGCTATCTTGGTATTGAAGTTACTCAACATCCAAACTTTATATTCCTCTCTTAGAAGAAGTACACGAGAGATATTTTGAACATGTTTTGCATGGTTGAGTGCAATTCTTTGACTACTCCAATGGAATAAAACTTAAAGCTTACATCCACTAAAGGAAAATAATTTGAGGATGCAACAAAGTACAGACAACTCCGAAGGAAATCTCAACTACCTAACTACTACAAAACCATACATTTCTTTTGTTGTTGGAATCCTCTCCAGGTTTATGAAAAACTGTTGTGAGGGTCACTCGTCTACTACAAAAAGAATTCTAAAGTACTGGAAGGGAATTGAATACTTTGGACTCAAGTATACATAGGTGGATGATTTCAACTTGATTGGATACTCTAATTCAGATTTCGATGGAGATAAAGAAACTAAGGTATATACTTCAGGCTATATTATGAGTCTTGGATCAAGAGCTATCTTCTGGAGGTCACACAAATAATCAGTTCCAATAGATTCCATAACTGAGGCTGAATATGTGGAAACAACTGAAGCAATGAAGGAAATTGTGTGGCTTTGGAAAATTCTTAAATATTTTCAAAAGAAAAAAGTACATTCAAATCCTCTTTTGATTAAAAACACTTATGCAATAAAGCTGAACAAGAACCCAAAGTTCCATGATAGAACGAAGCACATCAATAAAAAATACCATCTGATTCGACATCATATTGATTATGTTATCAAAGAAGACTATAATTGGACAAATTGTTGCACATATATGGCTTTGTTGATGCAAATTGGGGCTACATGTTTACCATATTTGGAAGAAAAATCAATCAGATGAGAAAGAGACAATCTATAGTGGTACTTTCAGCTACAAAATTTGAATACATGATAACCACTTATGTGCCAAGCAAGGAAAAAATATAGTTACATAGATTATGTTTAGTGATTGGGTTGATATAGTTTTGTAACCGGTATCCACAAAACCACCCCCCATTATTATAAGAGTTATCCATATAATAATCAGAACACCTTCTCAATTTTTTATCTTTTTATGTATCTTGAATTAATTTTGATTTTAATTAGTCTAATTTAATGTATCTATTGACGATGCTAGAAATCCATCAACCAAGGGTTCTCCTCAATGTGAAGTCCCAATTAGACCTCACACCATTTGGATTAGGAACCAAATCCAGAATATTAGCTAGGTTTCCATGTATTCTTATATATTTTCCTTGACTCTAACTGTTAGCAAGAGAGATGGGTGCACAAAATAATGGGTAGGTAGAAGAAGGTGGGAAAAGCATTGTAAATATCTTTCGCCAAGCTACAATAACTAATTTCCCTTTCCCTATAGATATTGGACATTCTAAACTATCAGTCAAAGAGGCTCAGAGCATTTCTCTGACTTCTGTTGGGACCGGACCCAAGGCTCAATGAGTGGCTAGTTGAAGGTGTTAAATTTCTATGTTAATCCCAAATTTTCATCATCTACCACTCATGCATTCATCACCATGAAATTTCATAAGTAAAGACCCCATTTTTACTTAATGATGCTTAAAAACCCATTTGATTAACTTCCTACATCTCATGAAGCATAAAAACCCTCAAAAGACATTATATACTAAACAAAATTGATTAAGTTATGATAATGAAGCTTTGCTTTAAATTTTCACTTGCCTTAGTTATATTTATGTGTTTTGAGTATTAATTTTCCCTTTAGTCATATTAACACCTAACTTATTTATTAAATCCTTATGAAAATTCCTATTCCTATTAATATAACTCCTTTTTATTAAATATCCCAAAAAAAAACCCCTTATTATAAGCTTTTTATGTCAAAGTTATTACTCACATGTTTAAATAAAAACCCGAAAATATCCCTTTGACATAAAAACTATCAATAAACAAATATCCCACCCCCCTATAGTTTTAGACCTTCAAATAATCTAAAACTATATAATAAAATAAAATACAAAAAACAGTTTTCATACATATCTTATCCTGCTTATGCTTTTTTAAAGGATTTAAATCTTATGCCTTTGTAAATACTATTCCCATTAACTCGCCCTATGCATTCTACCCTATATATAAACTCCTTATATATATATATAAACCTATTGTCCTATGCATAAACCTAGCGCCTTCGCATTCATCCGCAACCATCCGATCATCCTAATCTTCCTAATCTAATGGTCCTAATTCAATGCGATGAAAAGGCCTCATGCCCCACCATTTCCCGTTGCATTAAAATATGACCATAGATCTTCTCTTCTCAGATCAACGACTTACAATGAATCTTGGGTGCCACCTTTCCTATCCCCGCAGCTTAAAGGCTAATTTGGACCGTTCGCATCATCCGACTAGATCTAACGGCGCACGTTCCATATTGCGTTCCGAAAGTAATCAGACGAAGTTTGTCAAAAGTTACGCGATAAAAGTTGTTTTTTCATACCACCCGATGCAACATGTCAAGTCCTGATACGATCGCGTTTGTTTTGCTCAAAACTACTTACCGTCCCAAATCAACGTGAAAATCACTAGTTGTTTTCGCATTCAAAGATAATTCCGCCTCCCGCCATTGATTGAGACCTACAATAAATGATACACATAATGATAAATATCGATGGTTTAAACCTTAGTTTTTCACCATTTTATGTATTATTTGCTCCCCCGCCAGTTGAGAAAATACGCCCAGACTTTGTGAATGAAATTTAAACCTTGGCTAGCCAATTTCTCCCCTTTAAGCGGAATTTCACCATAGTGACTGCGTTTAAAGGACTCTTGACACTTTTCATTGAGTCGTAGCATCTAGTTTGAAGCTGATACAACCAGAAACTCTTCTCGACCGCGAGAATACCTGCAGAGGTATTTTTCAATATTCCAACCTGCAAATTCACAAATTCAAAGGAAAATTAAAACCAATTGACTATTAAAACAGATCAATTAAGCTACAGAGATATGAATTGCTAGTTTAGTATGCCCAAACCTTGCAAAAACAGGGGAAACCCTTGCAAATTTTTCTCAGAATTTTCCATTTACATAAACTATGTTTTAAAGTAATTAAGGTCATTAAAATAAAATTTCCATGGTTCAAAAGAGTTAAAAAATGCACAGAAAGCCAGAAATCCTTTTCCTTAGTCCTCTACATCTAGAAAACCTGTGTTTTCTATCCTAAAACCCTTGCCCAGATTCCCAAAATTGTCCCAGATCTCCTCAAATAACCTCTGTGTCAAAATTAGCTAAGAAAACAGTTTAATCTTGTTTATTTATCCCCAAAAATGACAAAGAAGCAAGTTACACCCAAGTCTGGAGGTCCCAAAGCCCCAAAATATGTCTCAGCCAAGCTTCCAAAGCCTAAATATTCAAAGATTAATAAGCCTACTCCTGCTTTAACAGCTGATTCAACTGAAGTTGTCAAAACTCTTCAACCACCCGTTTCTACTGAAGAAAGCAGCCCTTTAACAGATTTGGATTACAAGATTGCTAATGCAACAATAAAATTTAATTTGCTTGATATTCATAACTAGTGTTATGGCGAATTTCTAGATAAGAATAAAAATGATATACCTATTTGGGAGTCTAATTTGCCTAAATATGTAGTACCTATTACTCATCCAGCTCAAGACCTGGTCAGATTGTGTCAATTACGTTATGTTCCCGACCAGAGGTCTATTGTGAACAGAGATAGAGAAATTTTGTTTTCCATCACAGCAGAATCCATTAATGAAATTCTTCAGTTGAATTTTGATCCAAGAGTAGTGCCCCTATCCATTGAATATTTGACTCAGTTGTACCTAGATTTGGATTTCCCTAGGAAGTTTATGATTCTTTAAAACTTCATGCCTACTCATGTAGATTTCCCAAAAGTTAATCCACCCTATTCCACCTTTGATTTTCCTGAATCTTCCAGACAAGTAATTTCAATGCTATCCTTTATCTTAGGATATTTTAATGATGAGTTCACTGATGTCTCTATAGTAGGATTCCTTTCTACATTGTCCCTTGGGTAGCCTCCTGCATTTGTATTTGATTTTGCTAGATTCATTGCTGACAGTATACATTATCAGTTGACCAAATTTCCTACTGATGGAGTGTTTAGATATTCATCATATCTATTCCATCTTTTTCTATTTTTTCAAGTAGAACAGTTTCTAGGGGCTTTACAAAATATGAATGTAGAGGGCCAGCCTCTGTCAATAATATTTTGGACATCATTACTCAGGAAAAATGGAAATGAATTCAATTACAAGGATTTCACAGATTTGTTTGTGAGCCCAGCCACGAATTTACTTTATAAAACAGAAAAACCCAGGGCCAGTGATGAAATGAAAAGGATATTGCAGTTGTCTAAACAAATCCAAGTAGGGGATTGGTACTTATATGAAGGACATACAAAATTAAGGATATTTGGAGCAAATTTGCTCCCATATAAGTTGCCCAAATTTCTAACTATCAGAATTTTTGCATTGGAATATCTAAGGCAGGTGTTAAATGCAGATGCGGTAAACTTCATGGCTTCTAAGAAAAAGAGCTGATTCAAGCTGAAGAACCAAATTGGCCCATTCATAGTCAATAATAGGGATGCATTAAAGGAGATAGCAAAGAAATTGTCAGAGTATAAGTTCCAAGAAAGTTTTTACTGGAATTATGATCATAAAGGCATTTTGAATAGTATAAGGCTTAAATGTAAATTGACTCTTTTCATCCATGAGCCTAAACCCCAAATTGAGAAATTTGAAAATCAAATAGAGTGGGTGGAAAATACATTGGTTGACCCTACTTCTAATGCAGCAACAGTGATAAACATAGATAATTCACAGTCTATAGTTGTCAACCAACAGGTAGAAACTTCAAACAAAAGGACCAGGAATGAAGAAGGCTATTTAGCAGAGACCATTGCAGAAAACAAATTCAAGATTATTTACAACAAAAGGGAAAAAATGACTACTGCTGAGAAAGAAAAGACTATTGAAATAAATGATACAGATGATCAACAGATAGATAATGATGAAGCCACTATAATTGTAAAGGAGACTCTAGCATAAATTCATAAGGAGTAGGTTTTAACACAGGAACAGGGCAGAGAAATGGTTGAAAAATAGGTAAATATAGAAGTTCCCTCCACCTCCAAAGCATCAGAGGGAAAAGATAGTAATATCCAGGAGAAATACAAACAAATTAAGGAAAGAAATGAAGAGATCAAAAGAGAAGTTTATTCTCAATTTTTGAAAGAAAAACCAGGAGACAAAGACAGACTTTTGACAGCTTTTGACTATTCAATAAATAAAATGATTATGTCTTTTCTCCAGCCCATGTTTACAGACCCAAAGTCAGTTGCCGATTATAGGAAAAGAGATCTTGAAGTAGATGCAGACACCATACATGAACTTGATCAAATAGAGTTTCATAGAAGTACTTAGAAATGCTCTATTCTAAGGTGGTAAACAAGACTGTGAGTGCAACTAGATTTCAAAACACCGTGTTCAACTTGCAGGATCAAATGAAGTTAGATAAAGCCTCATTACATGCGAAGGATCTAAGGATAAAATCCTTAGAAGACCTGATGCTACAAATTGGAGTGGATCCTTCAAACATTCAGGTTGCTCAAGAATTAATAAAACAAAAGAATGAAGACATTGCTGCCTTGAGAAAGAAATTAAAACTACCACCAAATGAACATCCTCAAGCAAAGGAAATCCTACAAGAGAAAATAGAAAAATATGAGATGATGCAGTTAGTGCTAAAAATGACTGCTCAAGTTAAAGACATGGAGAATCAAATAGAGACCCTTATTTGGCACAACTGTCCCTTCCACATTGGTAGAGCATTTAGACCCAAAAGTGCCACTGGCAACTGTAGTGTCAGTGCAATCTATAGACACTTCTACCACAAGATCATCCACCACTCAGGAACATCAAACAGGTGAAGCAACTAACATAGTAAAGGCCATGGAGGAGATGTCCCTATAGAATAGTGAGATAATCAATTTGAAAAGCACCATTCAAACTCTTGAAACATCAAATAGAAATGAAATGATTACATCTAAGGGACATGAACAAAGAGCAAACAGACTTCAAGAGTAGGTAAATATTTTGCAGCAACAGGTCAATCTCAGTGAACAGGTGTCCTTCATCAAAAATTATCTTTGGAATAACATAATCCAAGGCATACATCTACAGTGGCCTTCAATTCAAATCATTTATGAGAATAGAGATCTACTTAAGGCAGCACAGGTGGAAATTCAGAAAAACAAAAGAAGAACTGGCTAACAAACCATCTCAAGCCTTGAATCTTATTACATATTTGAACATCAAAAATAGATAAGATCTTGAAGAATTGAAAATCCAAGACACTGAAACAATTTTACAAATAAAAAAGGTCCTAAATAAAAGGAACATAATGAACAATTTGGAGGAAAAGTTCAAGACCATGGAGTTGTCAATAACAAATTTTTTGGCACAATACACAATATTGAAAAAAGCAGGCCTCCCAGACATTCATGGCTTTAATGAAAAACTAATGGTTTAGACTGATTATGACAAGAAGATCAGAGCATATGCTAAAGAACAGGTAAATAAGCCTCTGCCACAAGGTTCCCCAACTGGAAAAGTTATATTGGAGTACTTTGAGAACTTATTTTTTCTACATAATGAAATCAAACATATTTTCATTATCAAACCAAATTTCTCAAAGTACACTGATGCTGATGAAATTTACCGAAAGTTGAAAAGTATAAAAATACCAAGTGATCAGCAATGGCAGGAATTCACAGATTTGTTATAACAACATTGGAGGAGAACAATAGAAAATTGATTGTTTTTACCACAGTGAAGATTTCCTTTTTACAGCTGTTAGAAGGGTAAATATTGCAGTGAAAGTGTATCACATTAATAAGCAGAGTCAAAGAGTATCCGAGAATAAAATCAATCAGAAATTTTTACTATTGTAATTTTTCTGTCTTACAGTAGTGAAAGTAATAAAGAAGCAGCGAAAGAGAGTATCAAGAGGAAAAAATGAGTTAAAGAATGAAAAGTGAAATATTATCAGTCAAGCAATCCATAAAAGAATATCTTCCAAAAATTCCAGCAAGCATAAACAACAATGCAACAATCAGTTTTTTTTAGATAGATTAGTTCTATTTTTTCTAGATAAGAGGACAGCTTGCTAAGTTGTTAAGCAGCTGGCCCTCTTAGTGTGTTAAGATATTTTATTTTCCTAGAGTTATTCCTAGACTTCTCTAGGATATTTTGTAATAAAAATATTTTATAAATACTTCAGTTTATGAAGTGTTTAGTGTGGAATAAAATTGCTGAGATTATTATAGACAATTTTGCTGGTGCTTTGGAGGCTCATGTGTTAATTTCATAGCAGCAGTCTGGACAAGAACCAACTGGACTTCATAACTCAGGATTCATGCGATAAGCCAATGAGTAAAGTGAATTCTTATTGTCAATGTGTCCTTTTCTGAAGTTTCATTCAATTTCATATATGTGTTCCAAATCTGAATGATTAATTAAGAATATTATTTTAGGATTAGTGTAAAAGCTCCCTGTCTTAACTACTTGATCATTTCATTGTTTTCTGCTGATTTCCGGACTTAGGAATCCTTAATTTCTCCTAGTCCAGTTTGAACCCTGGCTCCTTCCTCTTATTTCCGGATCAAAGGATCCTTTACTGCCCTTTATCCCGAAAGAAAACCATCTCATCCAAATAAAATATTCAAATATCTGAGGGTTATCTACGTTTCCCTGAGTACATTAGCATCCTTTTGGCATTGCCTTCCAGTTTTGCTTGCTACATCTTGACTCCATAGCCCAATGGACTAGTAGATCCCTCTTTAATTTATCTCCAAGTAATCTTATTTCCCACCAAACTTTCAAACAAAAACCAATTGCCCAATCATACCTAGCCTAAAATATTAAACAAAAACAAGGTTAAATCTGAAAGAGAGAGCCCTCTCTGAAATTTAGGAAGGCTAGATCCTGAATTTCCAAAGTAGGTTTGTGGTTACCCCTAGTTTTCTTAAAACTGAAAAAATACAAAAGAGCCCACAATCTTTAGAGATTACTAGGGTGATAACATACTGGCGACTCCACTGGGGAACTAACCACTTTCCAGTTTTAAATTTAAACTTGAAGGAATATTTTTAAATCTATCTTTTCTACTTTAATATTAACTTTAAAAGGTCGTGGGTATTTCATAAATAGACAGTATGGCTTCTAGGAAAACCTACTATACCAGGTCCAACCCGGATCCTAAGCTTGCAGTAATAGTAGATAACCCAGAACAGATTGGAAAAAATAAGAAGAAAAAACAGATTGTTAGTTTAGAAACTGAAGTGCCCTTGAGAAAAGCTAATTCATTACCCAAAGAATTAGTGAGCTTATCTGATATTGATTTTGATTTCAAGTTTGAAAATTCATTGTTTAGAAATAAATCTGAAACTGATTTAAAGGAAACTGTCATAGATCCTATTTTTACTTCTTTTGTGAATGAAAAACAAAACCTTATTTCAGCATCAATAAAATCAGACAAATCTGAAATTCAAAGTCCGGTAGAAAGGGTTAATGTTACATGAATTAAAGACATTGATGAAGCTATTAAATTAGCCAATTTTTTATCTTAATTTAAGCCTCCAGTTTCTCAATTATACACCACAGTTTTTCTAGTAGCAGATGTATGTTGGCACTTCATTTTTAGACTCCACTGCCAGTTCACCCATAGAAACTTTTAGTCCTGAGTTTCCTTTGCAGCCTAGGATCATATATTCATCATACCCTCAATCCACTGCAAGTACATCCACATAACCATTTATTCCTGAGTTTCCTTTGCAGCTTAGGATAATATTTCTATCATTCACTCAGTCCATTGCATCCACTAGTTTTATAAGCACTACATTTTTTCCATCCTGTTCCATACATATATCAACACATTTTCCAAGTTCTTCAAATCCAGATTTTAGCACATCAACTGTCATATCCAGCACTGCTCCTATAGTCACTGTTATACCTCCTAGTTCAGGAAAAATTCAAATCATGGCTGCAAGATATGCCCCTCTGGTCTTACCCCAAAACCTCCATGATATGCCCCAAAATTACTAAAAGGATATCCCATTATTTGACAATTTTTCACAAATTAATTCACAAAATATCACCAGAATGACTGATTTTTGTGAAATTTATGAGATAGATGAATCTGATGTCCGAATGAGGTTGTTTGCTCAAATTTTAACTGGAGAAGTAAAAACATGGTTTAGAAATTTAGGTGTTGGTAGCATAGCAGATTTAGCTGCATTTCATAGAGCATTTCTTAATAAATGGGAAAAGAAAAAGAATCCCCTGCAAATTTTGTCTGAGTTTGATGCTGTAAAAAGAGCTCCCAATGAGTCTGTTCAGGATTACTGCACCATATATAACAGTGTTTATAATGCCATCCCTGTTGATCTTAAACCTACCCCCTATTCAGTACTTCTTAAATTTCCTGATGGATTTGATCCAGATATGGCATACCAATTAAGAGAAAGAAATGCTGAAATGTTAGAACAGATGCAACTAGATGTTGTTGGTGTAGAAATTAATATCCTAGCCAAAAAAGCCAGACTTAGAAATGAAAGGAGAGTCACAATTAAAGAAGAGACTTCAAACTTAGATTGTAAATTTGATTATTTTGCTAAAACTTTATAAAGAGTAGTTGAGAGATTAGACAACATTGAGAAAAAACCACAATGGGTTAACCAACCCAAAATCAGAAATCCCAACTACAGAAAAAACAACAATCCTGGAAAGGGTAAATAACCTTCTCTAGATCAAAACATTAGGCCCCCATTCTAAGAGAACTACGCTAAAATTTCTCAAAACAATGTTGAGGATGAGGAAGACATCAAAATTGTGATGGGGATAGATGAAGAAAACACTATTTTCCTTACTCAGGAGGATCAAGAACTCTTTGAGCTTCAATAGTTCAATGTAGAATCTAGTAAATCCTTTGACTATAAGCAAGGTTATGACTTCGCAATCAATGAAATTCACAACCATTATAACCTTAGCAGCAAGAAAACAAATGAGCCTTCTACCAAAAACAATGCTCCACTTCAACAAAATCAGAACAAAAAGAATGTAGAGGCTCCCAAAACAAATTTTTTGCAGATTCTTCCAAGAGAAAACAAACAAAATTCAAACCCACACAGTCCTAAAAAATAGCCTAGTCCAAAGATTGCTGATATCATCGATGAGGTGGCTCAATCCTCCAAAGATGCCCAAAAGGTTAATACTACAAATGCCACTAATTGAGCAAAAGCAACAGTTTCTGATCCAAAGAAAAATCCAGCTGATTCTAGACCATCAAATACTAAATCTTCTGCTGAAAATTCCAGATCTGATAAAGCCTCTGTTGCCACTCAAACTGTTCACGAAAAAATAACTAAAGACAACAGAAATCAAGAAGCTCAAATAGAAGATAAAAGAAAAACTCAAGCTAAAGGTAAAACTACTGAACCTCAAGAAAAATCCACTCAGTTAACAATCACAAAAGATGAACTTCTGCAGATTAGTAAATCTCAACCAACATTCAACATTGAAGCTGAAATATCCAAGTTAAAAATACCAATTCCTTTAACAGAATTGGTAAAGAATGACCTGTATAAATCAAAAATCAATGAAACTTTAAACATGAATGATGGTGAGGATTCAATTAATCTAAATGTTGATAAGCCTGAATTAATTTTTGGTCCTGATGTGAATGGTACACATGCTGATGGAGAAATCCCTCCTTTTTACATTAGTTTTATATTCACGATCATATATTACACAATGCAATGTTAGACTCATGAGCTTCCCACAACTTAATGCCAAAAGCTATTATGGAAACTCTGAATCTAGAACTAAGTAGGCCATATAAAGACTTGTTCTCATTTGATTCCTCTAAATTTAAATGCATTGGATTAATAAAAGATTTGTGTTTCAATTTAGTTCAATACCCAGGTAAAAGTATGATCATGGATATTGTAGTAGCTGATATCCCACCAAATTATGGTATGATTCTTTCTCTCTCATGGGGAGCTAAGTTGCAGGGATCTCTACAACTAGACATGAGTTTTGCTACTATCACAGTATTTGGACAACCCAAAAAACTTTACAGAGAAACTATAATGAAATACATGGTCAGTAATGCAGAAAGATCCATAAATTATCCCATCTATTCAACCCCAACTGACCTTGACTCTTTCATTCTATGCAACTCTGATAATGATGATATCCAAACTGAATTGATTAACAAAAAACCTGAACCAAACAATGACAATATCTTTCATGAAGCCCTCTGGTATTTAGATTTTGATGGCTCAGTGAACAAGACAGGGGTAGGAGCTGGAGTATGGATCACCAACATGGAAACCAGTCATTCGGAAGGACATGCCTTCAGACTCAACTTTAAATGCACTAACAACATGGCAGAGTATGAAGCATTGATCTTAGGCCTCCAAATCATCAGAAACTTAGGAGGTAAAATAATTTTAATCATGGGTGATTCAGAATTGTTCATTAAGCAAATAAACTCTGAATATTTTGTTAATAATCCTAGATTAGCCAGATATAGAGATGTACAAATTGACTTGGTTGATGATTTACTAGAATATAAGTTTGTTATAATTCACAGAAATCTAAATTTGCAAGCACATTGCCTAGCAACTTTTGCTAGTACTTGTAAATTACCTTTTCAACCAACAAATAGATATACTGCTGAAGTAAAATACAGACCCATTGTTTCTAAAAATGTTAAATACCAGCAGATTTTTTCCGAAGATGAACAGATTTTCATTTTTTTGAACAACAAGGAAGAATTCCAAAACTATAAGATAGACACTGATGATAATTTAGATTCAGAAAATAATGTAGATGATAATTTTAACTGTGAAATAAATAGTGTAGATGTACATAAATATAAAAATCCAACTGTATTTACTCAATCAGATATAGATAACTTAGAAAAAGTATACATATAGGAAATAATTGAAGAAGAAATAGACATGCTAGAATTGAAAGATAATCTTTTACCTAAAGGTCTAACTCCTTTAGAAGACTTGTTTGATTCCAATGATGTGCCCAAAAAGCCTAAAATGGAACCAGTCAAATCTAATATTGAGGAGTGAAATATAGGAACAGAATTACATCCTAAAATGATAAAGTTGTCTAAATCTTTACCACAAGAAGAAAAAGTCAAATACATTGATATGTTGAAAGAATATCAAGATGTATTTGCATGGAGTTATGAAGATTTAAAGGCTTATGACACAAGTATAATTCAACATAAAATTCCTGTAAAGGATGACCAGAAGCCTTTTAGACAAAAATTGAGAAGGATTAATCCTGTCTTTTTACCTTTGATAGAGAAAGAAGTCAAACGAATGTATGAGGCACAAATAATTGCACCGATCAGATATTTTGATTGGGTTTCTAACTTAGTACCTACTAGGAAGAAAACTGGAGAAATAAGATTATATGTAGATTTCAGAAATCTCAATAAAGTGTCTTTGAAAGATAATTACCCTTTGCCAAAGATGGATCACATCTTGCAGAGAGTAGTTGGATCTTCAAGAATTTCTTTATTAGATGGTTTCTCAGGTTATAACTAGATACTTTTTCAGAAAGAAGACCAACACAAAACAACCTTTACTACTCCTTGGGGCACTTTCATGTACGTGAAAATGCCTTTTGGATTAATGAATGCTGGAGCTACCTTTCAAAGGGCTATGGACATAGCCTTTGCTAAAGAAATCCATGAATTTTTGGTTATTTACTTAGATGATATTACTGTGTTTTCTAAATCTGATAATGAACATTTGGATCACTTGAGACAAGTATTCATTAAATGTAGAAAATATGACATATCCTTAAATCCCAAAAAGACTCTTTTCGGACTTGAAGAAGGTAAATTATTAGGACACATAATTTCCAAAGAAGGTATTAGGATAGATCCAGCGAGAATTGAAGCCATAATAAACATTCACCCACCTAGGAACATCAAAGATTTATAAGCATTTTTAGGAAAAATAAATTTTTAAGAAGATTTATTTCCAATCTAGCTGAAATCATAAAAGAACTTAATAACATGCTGAAGAAAGACTCGATATTAAAATGGACAGTTGAAGAAAAAAAATCTTTTGAATCTATAAAACATGCTTTAACCAAAACACCAGTCTTAATTAGCCTAGACTTCAAAAAATATTTTATTATCTTTTCATTTGCCTTTGAACATACCATAGCTGCAGTCCTTTTGCAGAAAAATGACCAAGGTTTTGAACAACCTATAGCATTTTTCAGTAAAACACTTAGAGATGCACCTTTGAGATACAATATCATGGAGAAAAAAGCTTTAGCCTTGGTTAAAGCTATAAAATATTTCAGAGTGTACATTCTTTACTCCCACATTATTGCCTATGTTCCCAATTCTGTAGTTAAAGATATTCTTACACAGGATGGACCAAATGGTAGAAGAGGAAAGTCGATTGCCACTATCCTTGAGTATGATATTGAAATCAAACCAACTAAGCTCATAAAAGGGCAAGGGTTAGCTAGATTAATGGCTGAATCCAACTGTAATGCCTTAGATATAAATTTCATTGCACAAATTGATTACCAAGAAGAGATGGCGACTCCATTGATCAGTGAGGCCTATCTAGACTCACCATGGTACTCTGATGTTATCTTTGTACTCACACATTTACAAGCTCCTCCTGGTTTAACTAGAAATAAAGCTAGATTTGTCAAACTAAAAGCAATGAGATATTGTATACTTGATAAAATGCTTTATTAGAAAGATCAAAGTGGGATTTTACTTAATTGTTTACTGAAATCAGAAGCTAACTTCTTGAGGAATTTCATGTAGGTGACTGTGGAAGCCACTTATACTGGAAGAGTACAGCAGATAAAATTCATAGAGCTGCTTTCTACTGGCCAACATTGTTTGCTGATGTTAAAAAATATGTTACCTCCTGTCACCAATGTCAGATTTTTGAAGGGAGAAAGAAATTGTTACCCTTGCCCCTAGAAACTATTTCTATTGAGATGCCTTTTCAACAATGGGGTTTAGACTTCATTGGAGAAATTCATCCCCCATATTTTGGACATCATAAATGGATTTTGACTGCCATAGATGATTTTACTAAGTGGATAGAAGACATTCCTACTAGGCAAGCCACAGACTCGGTCATAATCTATTTTATTGAAAACAATCTTTTATCTAGATTTGGATGCCCACACAAAATTATTACTGATAATGCAACTGCATTTTAATCCAAGAAAATGATTGCCTTTTGCCATAATTATCACATTACCCTAGGCCACACTACTGCTTATTACCCTCAAGGTAATGGCTTAGCAGAATCCTCTAATAAAAGCCTGGTAAACATCATCAAAAAATTACTTCAAGAAAACAAAAGGACTTGGAACAAAAAGCTGATCTATGCCCTATGGGTAGATAGACTTACCACCAAGAAGTCAATTGGTACTTCACCTTACCAGCTAGTTTATGGAATGGATGCAGTTTTTCCTTCCTCATTGGGAGCTCCAGTAATGAAGATTATTCAGGAATCACAAGTTGAGATTAATGACATTCAACGGAGAATAAATATAACCATCCATTTACAGTAGACAAGGGAGGAAGTATATGAAAAATTTCAAGTAATTCATGATAAGATCAAAAATATTTTTGATAAAAGGAGTAAGGAAGATTATTTTTACATAGGAGATAAAGTATTAAAGTGGGATTCCAGGAGAGAGGAAAAGGGAAAACATGGGAAATTTGATTTTTTATGGAAGGGACCTTATGAAATATATGGGTACAAGGGTAACAATGCATTTTTTAACAGAAATTTGGATGGAACAGATCTTCCAGATGGACCAGTGAATGGTAGGATGCTTAAACACTACTATTCTTCTGAGTTAACTAACAGTTAGTTCCAGATTGATTCCTTTTTTACATCATTGTAAATATTCATTGCAAGTGAGTAGATTGGATTGGATGTTTTCTTTTCAAAAGTTGAAGCCCGGAGTGAAGGCCCCAAGATTTGAATAGTAAAATATCATAAGTATGAGTTTTTTCAGAAATCAGAAGACATTTACATGATCATCAAGGTTAAAAATTCAAGGTCACGAATCTTAGAGTTCTTGACATTTCACCAGGAAATGCCATCCCCATGTGAAGCCGCTGTTAGGGACCTATAAATATAGGATTCAAAATTTTGAATTGACTAATGATAGTCTTGTAAATATGTACATACTTTTCCTTCTGCAAGTTGTATTCCCATATTTGTAAAAATAAAAAAATAAAAAAGAAAAAAGAGGGTAAAAGTCCTAAAATAAAGATCAAAGGACTTAGAAAAAAATAAGATACCCCAAAGAAAAAACATGAATAAAACATGAAAGTGTGCAAGTCTAAATGCCACTACTTTTAATTTTTGCAATCGATTATGGTAGAGTGTCAATAAATGCCATAATTTATGATGAGTTGAACTGTTCAATCTTGACTTATCATGTTTCAATTTACTTGTTTTAGATAGAGAATAAAGGATTGTCAGACAGTTTAATCCTAAAAATTCAGTAGTTAGGTAGAGAATAAAAGGAACCCAACAAGTTTAATCTGGGTCCTTGAATGAAATACATTAGAATTAGATAGTTTTACTGCTTTCAAAAGAATTTTTTTTTTAAAGGTTTCTAGCTCAAATGCACCTGCATAAATGGAAGAAAAAATGTTAGATTAAAGAATGGGTAGGTAGAATAAGGTGGGAAAAGCATTGTAAATATCTTTCACCAGGCTACAATAACTAATTTCCCTTTCCCTATAGATATTGGACATTCTAAACTATCAGTCAAAGAGGCTCAGAGCATTTCTCTGACTTCTGTTGGGACCGGACCCAGGGCTCAATGAGTGGCTAGTTGAAGGTGTTAAATTTCTATGTTAATCCAAAATTTTCATCATCTACCTCTCATGCATTCATCACCATGAAATTTCATAAGTAAAGACCCCATTTTTACTTAATGATGCTTAAAACCCCATTTTATTAAATTCCTACATCTCATGAAGCATAAAAACCCTCAAAAGACATTATATACTAAACAAAAGTGATTAAGTTATGATAATGAAGCTTTTCTTTAAATTTTCACTTGCCTTAGTTATATATACGTGTTTTGAGTATTCATTTTCCCTTTAGTCATATTAAAAACTAACTTATTTATTAAATCCTTATTAAAAGTCCTAGTCCTATTAATATAACTCCTTTTTATTAAATATCCCAAAAAAAACCCCTTATTATAAGCTTTTTATGTCAAAGTTATTACTCACATGTTTAAATAAAAACCCGAAAATATCCCTTTGACATAAAAACTATCAATAAACAAATATCCCGCCCCCCTATAATTTTAGACCTTCAAATAATCTAAATTATATAATAAAATAAAATACGAAAAACAGTTTTCATACATATCTTATATGTTTGGAATGAAAAACATTATCCCGCTTATCCTTTTTTAAAGGATTTAAATCTTATGCCTTTGTAAATATTATTCCCATTAACTCGCCCTATGCATTCTACCCTATATATAAAATCCTTTTATATATATAAACCTATTGTCTTGTGCATAAACCCAACGCCTTCGCATTCATCCGCAACCATTCGATCACCCTAATCTTCTTAATCTAACGGTCCTAATTCAATGTGATGAAAAGGCCTCATGCCCCACCATTTCCCATCGCATTAAACTATGACCGTAGATCTTCACTTATCATATCAACGACTGATAATGAATCCTGAGTCCCACCTTTCCTATCCCCGTAGCTTAAAGGCTAATATAGACCGTTCACATCATCTGACTAGATTTAATGACGCGCATTCCATATCGCGTTCCGAAAGTAATCGGATGAGGTTTGTCAAAAATTACGCGATAAAAGTTGTTTTTTCATACCACCCGATGTGACGTGTCAATTCCTGATACGATCACGTTCATTTTGCTCAAAACTACTTACCGTCCCAAATCAACGCAAAAACCACCAGTTGTTTTCGCATTCAAAGATAATTCTGCCTCCCGCCATTGATTGAGACCTGCAATAAATGATACACATAATGATAAATATCGATGTTTTAAACCTTAGTTTTTCACCATTTTATGTATTATTTGCTCCCCGCCTGTTAAGAAAATACGCCCATACTTTGTGAATGAAATTTAAACCTTGGCTAGCCAATTTCTCCCCTTGAAGCAAAATTTCACCATAGTGACTGCATTTAAAGGACTCTTGACGCTTTCCACTGAGTCGTAGCATCCAGTTTGAAGCTGATACAACCAGAAACTCTTCTCGACTGCCAGAATACCTGCAGAGGTATTTTTTAGTATTCCAACCTGAAAATTCACAAATTCAAAGGCAAATTAAAACCAATTGACTATTAAAACAGATCAATTAAGCTATAGAGACCTGAATTTCTAGTTTAGTATGCCCAAACCTTGAAAAAACAGGGCAAACCCATGCAAATTTTTCTCAGAATTTTCCATTTACATAAACTCTATTTTAAAGTAATTCCGATCATCAAAAGACAATTTCCATGGTTCAAAAGAGTTAAAAAGTTCACAGAAAGCCAAAAATCCTTTTCCTTAGTCCTCTACATCTAGAAAACCTGTGTTTTCTATCCTAAAACCCTTGCCCAGATTCCCAAAATTGTCTCAGATCTCCTCAAATAACCTCTGTGTCAAAATTAACTAAGAAAACAGTTTAATCTTGTTTAGTTATCCCCAAAAATGACAAAGAAGCAAGTTACACCCAAGTCTAGAGGTCCCAAAGCTGCAAAATCTGTCTCAGCTAAGCTTCCAAAGCCTGAATCTTCAAATATTAATAAGCCTACTCCTGCTTTAATAGCTGATTCAACTGAAGTTGTCAGACCTCTTCAACCACCTGTTTCTACTTAAGAAAGCAACCCTTTAATAGATTTGGATTACAAGATTGTTGATGCAGCAGTAGAATTTAATTTTCTTGATATTCATAACTAGTGTTATGGAAAATTTCTGGATAAAAATAAAAATGATATACCTATTTGGGAGTCTAATTTGCCCAAATATGTAGTACCTATTACTCATCCAGCTCAAGACCTGGTCAGATTGTGTCAACTACATTATGTTCTCGACCAGAGGTCTATTGTGAACAGAGATAGAGAAATTATGTTTTCCATCATAGCAGAATCCATTAATGAAATGCTTTAGTTGAAGTTTGATCCAAGAGTAGTGCCCCTATCCATTGAGGATTTGACTCAGTTGTACCTAGATTTGGATTTCCCTAGGAAGTTTATGATTCTTCAAAACTTCATGCCTACTCATGTAGATTTCCAAAAAGTGAATCCACCCTATTCCACCTCTGATTTTCCTGAATCTTCCAGACAAGTAATTTCAATGCTATCCTTTATCTTAGGATATTTTAATGATGAGTTCACTGATGTCTCTATACTAGGATTCCTTTCTAAATTGTCCCTTGGGCAGCCTCCTGCGTTGGTATTTTATTTTTCTAGATTCATTGCTGATAGTATACATTATCAGTTGACCAAATTTCCTACTGAGGGAGTGTTTAGATATTCATCATATCTATTCCATCTTTTTCTATTTTCTCAAGCAGAACAATTTCCAGTGGCTTTACAAAAGATGAATGTAGAGGGCTAGCCTCTGTTAGTAATATTCTAGACATCATTACTCAAGAAAAATGGAAATGAATTCAATTACAAGGATTTCACAGATTTGTTTGTCAGGCCAGCCATGAATTTACTTTATAAAACAGAACAACCCAGGGCCAGTGATGAAATGAAAAGGATATTGCAGTTGTCTGAACAAAGCCAAGTAGGGGATTGGTACTTATATGAAGGACATACAGAATTAAGGATATTTGGAGCAAATTTGCTCCCATATAAGTTGCCCAAATTTCTAACTATCAGAATTTTTGCATTGGAATATCTAAGGTAGGTGTTAAATGGAGATGCGGTAAACCTCATGGCTTCTAAGAAAAAGACCCAATTCAAGATGAAGAACAAAATTGGCCCATTCATAGTCAATAAGAAGGATGCATTAAAGGAGATAGCAAAGAAATTCTCAGAGTATAAGTTCCAAGAATTTTTTTACTGGAATTATGATCCTAAAGGCATTTTGAATAGTATAAGGCTTAAATATAAATTGACTCCTTTCATCCATAAGCCTAAACCCCAAATTGAGAAATTTGAAAATCAAATAGAGTGGGTGGAAAATAAATTGGTTGACCCTACTTCTGATGCAGCAACAATGATAATCACAGATAATTCACAGTCTATAGTGGTCAACCAACAGGTAGAAACTTCAAAAAAAAGGACCAGGAATAAAGAAGGCTATTTAGCAGAGACCATTGCAGAAAACAAATTCAAGATTATTTACAACAAAAGGGAAAAAATGACTGCTGCTGAGAAAGAAAAGACTATTGAAATAAATGATACAGATGATCAGCAGATAGATAATGATGAAGCCACTGTAATTGTAAATGAGACTCTAGCAGAAATTCAGAAGGAGCAGGTTTTAACACATGAACAGGGCAGAGAAATGGTTGAAAAATAGGTAAATATAGAAGTTCCCTCCTCCTCCAAAGTATCAAAGGGAAAAGATAGTGATATCCAGTAGAAATACAAACCAATTAAGGAAAGAAATGAAGAGATCAAAAGAGAAGTTTATTCTCAATTTTTGAAAGAAAAACCAGGAGAAAAAGATAGACTTTTGACAGCTTTTGACTATTCAACAAATAAAATGATTATGTATTTTCTCCAACCAATGGTTACAGACCCGAAGTCAGTTGCATATTACAGGAAAGGAGAGCTTGATGTAGATGCAGACACCATACATGAACTCGATCAAATAGAGTTTCATAGAAGTACTTCAGAAATGCTCTATTCTAAGGTGGTAAACAAAACTGTGAGTGCAGCTAGATTGCAAAACACTGTGTTCAACTTGCAGGATCAAATGAAGTTAGATAAAGCCTCATTACATGCAAAGGATCTAAGGATCAAATCCTTAGAAGAAATGGTGCTACAAATTGGAGTGGATCCTTCAAACATTTAGGTTGCTCAAGCATTAATAAAAAAAAACAATGAAGACATTGTTGCCTTAAGAGAGAAATTAAAACTCCCTCCAAAAGGACATCCTCAAGAAAAGGAAATCCTACAAGAGAAAATAGAAAAATATGAGATGATGCAGTTAGTGCTAAAAATGATTGCTCAAATTAAAGACATGGAGAATCAAATAGAGACCCTTATGAAAGAAAATGATGCCTTAAGAAAAGAAGATGTGAAATCTACTCCCATTGTTATTCCTATAGTTGGCACAGTTGTCCCTTCCACATTGGCAGAGAATTTAGACCCAAAAATGCCACTGGAAACTGCAGTGTGAGTGCAATCTATAGACGCTTTTGCCACAGGATCATCCACCACTCAGGTACATAAAACAGGTGAAGCAGCTAACATAGTAAAGGCCATGGAGGAGATGTCCCTAAAGAATAATGAGATAATCAATTTGAAAAGCACCATTCAAACTCTTGAAACATCAAATAGAAATGCATTGATTACATCTAAGGGACATGAACAAAGAGAAAACAGACTTCAAGAGCAAGTAAAGATTTTGCAGCAACAGGTCAATCTCAGTGAACAAGTGTCCTTCATCAAGAATTATCTTTGGAATAACATAATCCAAGGCATACATCTACAGTGGCCTTCAATTCAAATCATTTATGAGTAGAGAGATCTACTTAAGGCAGCACAAGTGGAAATTCAGAAAAAAAAAAGAAGAACTGGCTAACAAACCATCTCAAGCCTTGAATCTTATTACATATTTGAACAACAAAAATAGAGAAGAGCTTGAAGAATCGAAAATCAAAGACAGGACTAAAACAATTATGCAAATAAAAAAGGTCCTAAATAAAAGGAACATAATGAACAATTTGGAGGAAAAGTGCAAGACCATGGAGTTGTCAATAACAAAATTTTTGGCACAATACACAATATTGAAAAAAGCAGGCCTCCCAGACATTCATGGCTTTAATGAAAAACTAATGGTTCAGACATATTATGACAAGAAGATCAGAGCATATGCTAAAGAACAGGTAAATAAGCCTCTGCCACAAGGTTCCCCAACTGGCAAAGTCATATTGGAGTACTTTGAGAACTTATTTTTTCTACAGAATGAAATCAAACATATTTTCATTATCAAACCAAATTTCTCAAAGTACACTGATGCTGATGAAAGTTACCGAAAGTTTAAAAGTATAAAAATACCAAGTGATCAGCAATGGTAGGAATTCACAGATTTGTTATAACAACATTGGAAGAGAACAATATAAAATTGATTATTTTTACCACAGTGAAGATTTCCTTTTTATAGCTGTTAAAAGGGTAAATATTGCAGTGAAAGTGTATCACATTAATAAGCAGAGTCAAAGAGTATCCGAGAACAAAATCAATCAGAAATTTTTACTATTGTAATTTTTCTATCTTACAGTAGTGAAAGTAATAAAGAAGCAACGTAAGAGAGTATCAAGAGGAAAAACCGAGTTAAAGAATGAAAAGTGAAAGAGTATCAGTCAAGCAATCCATAAACAAATATCTTCCAAAAATGCCAACAAGCATAAACAACAATGCAACAATTAGTTTTTTTTAGATAGATTAGTCCTATTTTTTCTAGATAAGAGGACAAATTGCTAAGTTGTTAAGCAGCTGGCCCTCTTAGTGTGTTAAGATATTTTATTTTCCTAGAGTTATTCCTATAATTCTCTAGGATATTTTGTAATAAACATATTGTATAAATACTTCAGTTTATGAAGTGTTTAGTGTGGAATAAAATTGCTGAGATTATTATAGACAATTTTGTTGGTGCTTTGGAGGCTCATGTGTTAATTTCATAGCAACAGTCTAGACCAGAACTAACTAGAATTCATAACTCAGGATTCATGCGATAAGACAATGAGTAAAGTGATTTCTTATTGTCGTTGTGTCCTTTTCTGAAGTTTCATTCAATTTCATATATGTGCTCCAAATCTGAATGATTAATTAGGAATATTATTTCATGATTAGTGTAAAAGATCCCTGCATTGACTACTTGATCATTTCATTGTTTTCTGTTGATTTCTGGACTTAGGAATCCCTAATTTCTCCTAGTCCTGTTTGACCCCTGCCTCCTTCCTCTTATTTCTGGATCAAAGGATCCTTTACCACCCTTTATCCCGAAAGCAAGCCATCTCATCCAAATAAACTATTCAAATCTCTGAGGGTTATCTACCTTGCCCTGAGTACATTAGCATCCTTTTGGCCTTGCCTTCCATTATTGCTTCATACATCTTGACTCCATAGCCCAATGGACTAGTAGATCCCTCTTTAATTTATCTCCAAGTAATCTTATTTCCCACCAAACTTTCAAACAAAAACTAATTGCCCAATCATACCTAGCCTAAACTATTAAACAAAAACAAAGTTAAATATGAAAGAGAGAGCCCTCTCTGAAATTTAGGAAGGCTAGATCCTGAATTTCCAAAGTAGGTTTGTGGACACTGATTTTTGTGGCAGAAAATCACAAAAGAGCCTGATCTTTAGAAATTACTAGGGTGATATCTTGGTGACTCCATGGGGAACTAACCCTTTCTAGTTTTATTTAAACTTGAAGGAAAGTTTTAAATCTATCTTTTCTACTTAATATTAACTTTAAAAGGTTGTGGGTATTTCATAAATAGACAATACGGCTTCTAAACCTACTATACAGGTCCAAGCTTTGGATCGTAAGCTTCAGTATTAGTGATGTTGAGCAGTTGGAAAAAAATAAAAAGAAAAAATAGATTGTTAGTTTAGGAGTAGAACACCTTGAGAAAAGTAATTATTTTTAAAAGAATTAGTGAGCTTATAAATATGGATTTTGATTTCAAGTTTGAGGTGTTTAGAAATATATACGGCCAGTTTAGGAAACTGTCATAGATCCTGTTTTTACTTCTTTTGTGAATGAAAAACAAAACCCTATTTTAGCATCAATAAAATCAAGCAAATCTGAAATTGAAAGTCCAGTAGAAAGGGTTAATGTTACATGAATTAAAAACGTTGATGAAGCTATTAAATTAGCCAATTTTTTGTCTCAATTTAAGCCTCCAGTTTCTCAATTATACACCACAGTTTTTCCAGCAGCAAATTCAACTCTGTATGCTGCCACTTCATTTTTGGACTCCACTGTTAGTTCACCCATAGAATATTTTAGTCCTGAGTTGCCTTTGCAGCCTAGGATCATATATTCATCATACCCTCAATCCACTACAAGTACATCCATAGAACCATTTATTCCTGAGTTGTCGTTGCAACCTAGGATAGTATTTCCATCACTCACTCAGTCCATTGCAACCACCAGTTTTATAAGCACTACATTTTTTCCATCCAGTTCCATACATATATCAACATCTTTTCCAAGTTCTTCAAATCTAGCTTTCAGCACATCAGCTGTCATATCCAGCACTGCTCCTATAGTCACTGTTATACCTCCTAGTTCAGAAAAACTTCAAATCATGGCTGCAAGATATGCCCCTCTGGTCTTAGCCAAAAACCTCCATGATATGCCCCAAAATTACCAAAATGATATCCAATTATTTGAAAATTTTCCACAAATTACTGCACAACAACATATCACCAGAATGACTGATTTTTGTGAAATTTATGAGATAGATGAATCTGATGTCCGAATGAGGTTGTTTGTGTTAGAGTCGGTCTGTTCGTCCCTCCGTCAGAGATCAAAATCTCTTTTGTTGCATTTCATCTTTAGGTGTCTCATTCAGTTCAATCATTTTCATTCCATTAGGAGCATCCATCTTCTGACAGAAGGTTTTTGTCACTCATATCCCTCATGTCATGTACCTGCTGGTTTGTATCTATTCATCAAAGTCCTTCAAAATTATTTCCAGTCAATGACAGTCAATGTTTGGTCTTTTGGTGGGAAAAGAGTCTTTTAGGGGTTTTCAGTCATTAGGTCTAGGGTTCAATCTTCAAAATGTTTAATAATGCCAGCAGGCACATGAGGGAGGCTCAAAATAAGTTTTCATCGCAAAATTTCATCGATATAATGATTGATCATGAATTTTCTTCAAAACTCTGTTTTGAAGAAAATAGTCATTTTGTCCTTTGTAATAAATTGCCATGTATATTTTCAAGGTTTTTCAGTCCTCCAAATCTTCTGGTGTAGCCCTGGTCGCCATTCCCAAATTCCGTGCCAGTCATCCCTGCAAAAAATTTGACAAGAGTTTCGTCATTTCAGTCAAAAAGTCAAAATGGAAACAAAAACAGAGTTTGTATTAAAAATGTGAAAAGTGCCAAAGCCAAAACATTACAAAAGTGGGTTTTTAAGAAGCCAAAATCAATTTCTTCACTATATAAGATATTTTCATAGTTTGAACAATCCATTATTATGCTAAAGACATCAACAAAGCCGAGCCAAAACATTGGAGGGCGAAACTGTGTGTTTGAGACTGGGACTGTGTATTGGAGTGCTACGCGGCGCGTTGGGAGGTAGTCACGGCGCATAGGGCCTCCTGCCACTATGTGTTTTTGAATGCGCGCGGCGCATATAAAGGACGCGGCGCACTGGGTTTTGTGCGCGGCGCATAGGGCCGACAAGCAAATTTTCATCACTGCTTCATCAAAAACCAAAACAACTTAACTTCATTTGCTCCAAGTAAGTTCGTGAGGCTGTCAATTGCTCATAGCTTGTGTTTGGTATTGTTGAAAGATTGGTTTTGAGGAACTTGAATGCTAAACTACAAACCCTATCCTCTTTTTAGGTGTTCCCTTAGGGTTTTAAAATTGGTGGTTTGAAAAAGCAATTGTGTGTCAAGCATTTTATTCCTCATTGGTTTACTCCCTCTCACTGTTCTACTATTGCCAATCCCCTATTCCCCTATATCCTAAAACAACTCATATATTTCCATTTATCCCTATCCCTAAACCCTACCATCTCCCATTTCATTTACAAAATTCCTAAATCCCAAACCCCAGATTCCTAAACCCAGTCAAGTGACTGTTATTACATTCTAACTTCACTTGATTGAACCACATTGTTACCACTGTACTATTTCCCATAGTCCACTATACCCACTGTCCCTATTTATCACAGTCCTTTCCCATTTGGCACATATTTTGGCAATTGCAACAAAGGTACCATTTTTCATTTTCAACAAACCAAACATACACTTGAATAGACTTGAAAACACCATGACGGACACTGAATCATCATATGAGCAAGACAATGACTCTACCACAGAGTTACATGCACCAAGAAGGCCTCGTAAGGGAGGCAAACATGTGAGAGAGGAGCCCACCTCGTTGACTCAGTTGGAGGCCTGCCCACTTGCCATGGCATGTTTCTGAGAGCAGTCTTGCTATCAGTATTGTGAGAGGATTGCTTAGATTCAGCATCATCAGGAGTTAGCCCAGTTGTTTGTTTTACATTTGCGAGATGGTCAGGTTACCCTCGCTGGTGTAAATTTCACCTTGACACCAGAAACCATTTCTCAGGCAACAGGAATACCGAATGTAGGTGAGGAGTGGAACAAAAGACAGCAGGTAGACCGAGTACATTACGAGCCATACATTAGGCCTGGCTATGTGAGGAAACTCAGTAGGGTATTTCCATTCCGGTTCCTGAAGGAATCCTATGCGTCGTTGATGAGACTCATTATTAGATACTTCAGTTGTGAGGGTCGATTCCCACGCCTCTATGCATACCACATCAGACTATTGATGCATTTCACGAGAGTGAGGATGATGAACATTCCATATTTCATGTGCCGAAACATAGAGAGGATGAATACTCTTGTGTAGAGGAAGACTCTCGAGCAGCGGTACAACAACATTTATCATTATGCGCTCATCAAGATGATTGTGGTACATCAGCTTGGATTGCAGGGCATTGCATGGGAAGATTTCATTTCCCGTGACTTCTTCACAGCCCCTCAGCCTCCTCCGGAGATTGTTCACGATGAAGGTGAACCTTCACATCAGTTTGAAGGTCCCGAGACAGAGCCTATCGGTGTGCCAGTGTATGTTACTTATCAGAGAGGCACGAGAGCATTGTTTGCGGCAACCCGACGAGTACTATCTCCACCCGGGGTGGAAGGTGTCTCATTGCCGTCATCATCAGCACATGTACAGGTACAGGACAGAGGAAAGAGACCTATGCAGGAGGAAGGCCCTTCAAGAGGTTAGGATACTGATTTCACATTGATTGATGTGGATTTTAGCTCTCCAAGCTCAAAACTGAGAGAGATCATTCAGGAGCAGAAAACTGAGATCAGCACATTGAATGACGAGTTGCAGAGAGCTCAATGGATCATTAACTATCTGGAGCAGTGGAATAAACAGTTGGAGGATCAGCAGACACTCATGGAGTTGCAAAACATCCGTGAGAACCGGCAAGCTGCTCGAAGAAGCCCATCCGAGATGACACCTATTGAGCGGGAGATTGAGGCCGATAGAGAGACATGGCTTGAGAGAGTCAAATTGCATCTTGAGAAGCTGTTGGAGAAGGCAAATAAGGAGAATAACATGCTCAGACATATGAAGAACCATTATTGGGCATGCACACATGTTTGCAAAGCGAAGATCAAGATCCTGAAAGCGAGGCTAAGGAGGGCACTGAAGCGTCGAAAAAGACATGATAGGATCCAAATCTTGGCCGAAGCCTCTTTGGCTGAGCATAGTACTTGATGAGGGACCTTCAGTCAAAATTTCAAGGAATTTGGAGAAATTTTTGTCATTTTTGAATTTTTGGTCGCAAAACATGTTTTTCTGCCCGACGCGTAGCGCCACCTTGCGCGCGCTTACGATTGGGAGATCCTCTGGAGGAAAACTTGGTATTTCTGGATTTTTTATGAAAATTTATGCATGCTCATGAATGGCCTAAGAATTTCATCAAGTTCTGCGCTGCCTTAAGGGTCAAAAACACCTTGAAAATGGCCTTTCTGCCACTTTTTGCACACACAGGAACCAGTCTTGGGAGATTGAACTTTTGGAGGGGAAAATGAACACAAAATCTAGAAATTCCACTTGGGTTGGAAATTAGATAGGCAGGGCTTTCCAACGAGATATCATGACCTCAATTTGGACTTCGGGAAGGGCCTCAAAAACAACTCCACAATTGTGCTACGCATAGAGATTTTGGGCACGGTGCATAGAGGAATTTGGCTCATTCTTCACTCCACAGCTCAGAATTTCGCTTAGTTTTGACTAGTTTCACTTTTTCATGTAAATATTGATGTATCTTGATGTAATTTCATGATCATGATGTAATTTTGGCACAGTTTCCCTTGTTCTATAATATTCATTCACCAAAAGGTGAAATGTGAGTGAATGGATCAGTTTCCTAGCATATAGAGGCAACTTGTTTCATGGCCTATTTTCTAGTTCCTAGTTTAGATATGGTTGAAACAGATCCTAGAATGATGAGCTCGACCCCTAGAGGCATGGGAATGGTTAGGCTTGTCTATATGTTGTATTTTCTCAGTCATTTTCAGGGTTGGACATTTGGGATTGCTAGCACTTCATTGTACATTTCATTCTGCAATTTTGGCAAAGGAATAGACCAGGGTTTGCAGCCCTCTTTGGGATCCTTGTGGCTCTGTGTTTTGATGGTGTTTTCCTCTATGTATTTGTAAGTTTCACTGATGTTTATGTGTACCATTTTCCTACTCCTTTCTTCTTAAATTAAGCAAATCAGTGTTAAAGGTAGAATTCAGTAGCTTGCTTTGCTCTGCCTTTAGTTTTGTTTAATTTTACATGTTTTCATCTGTTTGAGGAGGACTCTTGAGACCCTCTTGCCCTCTTCAGCTCCCCACTAGTCTGATCCATCCATGCAATCAATATAAAGTTGTTGAAAATGCAACAAGATGATGGAGCTTAGTGGAATGAAGTCGCCTTCACTAAGTGGGCCCGCAGGCTATTTTTGGCGCAAAGTCTATTTTTAGACTATGTCTATTTTTAGACATATGGATCATGGTCTATGAGTTGCAGGATGCTATTTATGAATGATTGGTCGAGTTGGTAAAAATAGATGGACCTCTATTTTTAGACATTAGGTGGTTTCTATTTTTAGACTGCCGGGCTAAAAATAGAACAATCAAATATTATTAACCCTTAATAATATTTAGACTATAAACATTATCTTATCCTCTTGGAGCACTTCAGTTTGATGCTTGGATGTGGCACATGCAGCTGAAAGAAGGAAATACGCTTTTCCTAAGGGTTAGTTGAGCTATTGCATGGTTGACTTCAATTAGAACTCATGTGGCAGAGTTTGGTGGAGTTGATGAGACAGTTGGTGGAGTTATGTTCTGTTTAACTTAGTTGAACTAGTTGTATTTAGTCTAACTGAAAAATACACTAGTGATGAGTGGTGTGAATTAATTATTAATTAATTCACTAATTATTAACTCATAAATCAACTAAAGAGCACATCAGTTAACTGCAATGCATGGACAGTTCAGTGGAGACCAGTGTTAGAGGTGGGTGAAAGGGTGTGTGTGACTATCAGTTGTGACCATGATTGTGCATGAGATTTGCACACACATTGATGGAGATTTCCAATGAGGATTGCGCAGTTGGAGCTAGTGGGATTCGAACTTGGATCTCATCATTAATCAACTTGGATTGCGCAGTAGAGGCAGGGAGACTTGAGAAGATTTGAACCCAAGACTTGTTCAAATCTCAGTTAGTTTGTGTGTAGCATGTGAGATAGTGCTGAGAGCTGTGAGAGATTTGTGCTATGTATTGTTACATGTTCTCTATCATTATAATATACAGATAGTTGGGGGTTTTCAGCTATTGCTTTCCCCACTACATACTGTGTTGATATGTGTGCTTGATTATGTTTTAATGAGCGCATGCGACTGCTTTCTATTTCCGCATATTGATGATCAATTGTAGAAGAGGTTATGTATTATGCATGAAGCTTAAATAGTGTGTAATCAGGATAATCTCAGTGAATAATTCAGCTATTATTCAAATTTCTACATGGTATCGGAGCAGAGTTGATCATCGGATCTATTACAGTGATTACAATTATTTCGATAGACAGAGTCTATAACGGGCCAGGTAGCCTCTGGATCCATCCTTTCTCTGAAAGGTGATATATCCAGTAAATTCCCCTACAGTCGATCTCTGTGCTAGAAATAATTTGTTCTCACAAATCCAGAAGTAGTTGAGTTTTGAGCTTGGAATTCGAATTTGCAGCAGAATTTGGAATTCGAAATTTGCAGCAGTTTTCTTGGTGCCAGAGTTGAAATGTCTTTCAACGGATTGCGACTGGAATATGCCCTTGAGGGCAGTTCGAATTATGTTGAATGGAAGGACCAGATGGAGGTGGTATTAGATGATAACGGGCTGAAGGAGTTCATAGAAGTTGAGATCCCAAAGCCTACTGATGTTGCTCAAGTTGAAGCTTGGCAAAAGAAGATGGCGAAATGTCGAAGGATTTTGTTGGAGGGCGTGAAGGATCACATTGTGTCCAGCATGCATGGAAAAGCTTCTCCATACTTGATGTGGAAAGCGTTGAAAAATTTATTCCAAAGCAAGAGCGACCAGAGGAAGTTGGCGCTCAAGGATAAACTCAGACACATAAAGATGGAGAAAGGCGACAGTATGCCCAAGTACCTCACGAAGTTCATCCAATGCAGGGATGAGCTGGGAAGTGTGGGGGTGATTGTTGATGATGAGGAATTGGTGAGCTTGGCTCTCCTTGGTCTTCCGAAGAGTTGGTATGCCTATCAGGATTCTGTCAATGGTTGGGAAAAATTGCCAGGATGGGAGTGACTTTGGTCGGATCTTGTGCAAGAGGAGATTAGGCGGAATACCAGAGACGAATCTTCATCAAAGGAATCTGATGAAGAAAATTGCACTTTGGATCCCAAAGCAAAGAAGGGGAAAAGCAAGAAAGCTTCTCATTCCGGTGCGAAAGGCAAGAAGCAGGACATGTCCAAGGTGAAGTGTTTTCACTGTCACCAACACAGACATTATGCCACAAATTGGTCAGGAAGAAAAATAGAAGGCTATTTGGATGTATATGGCGGGAAGCTGTAGCCTCGCAGTTTGAGTTGTAGTTCTCACTGATCGCATGCTTGGTCTCAAGTGTGATGGGATCAATATGGTTCTTGGACAGTGGTGCATCTTTTCACATGACTGGAGATCGAGATCTGTTTTCAGATCTGGATGAGAAATATCTTGGAGTGCACATCGAGATGGGCGATGATGGTAGATACAGTGCGACCGGTATCGGTACCATTTCCTTTGAGAGGGAGTTTGGTAAACCCTTCATATTGAAGGAAGTGATGCATGTTCTAGGATTGAAGAAGAATTTGATCTCTGTGGCGATGTTAGAAGACAAGGGGTTCGATGTTGTCTTTAGCGAAGGAAAAGCTTTCCTGCGCAGTAAGACAACTGGAGAAACCCGGAAGATAAGGGTTCGAGTCAAGAACCTTTATCAGCTGCAAGTAGATGGCTGCAGCGCGGCTGTGGCATACAAAGGCGGAAGGAGTGGTAGTCGGGATGATGGCGAGCGTAGCCGCCGGAGATTGGGCCACCTTCACCATGGAGCTTTGAAGATCTGCTGACAGATTTCTGCGACTCCCTAAGGGCAACGCCGATCGGATGCGATTGCAAGGGGTGTACCTTGGGAAAATTTGTGAAAGCCACCTTTCACGAGAAGGATAGTCGCGCCACGACGATCCTTGAGAGAATTCACACAGACGTGTGTGGACCTTTCTCGGTAGCTTCGACAGCAAAGCACAGGTACTATGTGATCTTTGTTGATGATTATTCTCGGAAGTGCTGGATCTTCTTCATGCAGAAGAAGAGCGAGACATACTCAAAGTTATGTGAGTTCAAGGCGCTGGTTGAGAAGGAATCGGGGAAGCATGTGAAGGCTCTTAGGAGCGACAATGGTGGTGAATTCATCTCTGCTGAATTCAAGGACTTTTGCAGCGCAGAAGGAATTCGGAGAGAGCTCATAGCACCCCATAACCCACAGCAGAACGGGGTTGCTGAGCGGAAGAACAAAACGATCATGGGTGCTGCATGGGTGATGTTTCATGATCAGGGCCTACCCCTTCACCTATGGGCGGAGGCATGCAATACTGCAGTATATGTGCAGAAACGTTTTCCTCACAAGATACTTGGCATGAGTACACTGGAGTAGGCGTTTTCCGGTGAGAGACCTGATATTTACCATTTGAGGATTTTTGGTTCACCTATCTACTTGCATGTGATGAAGGATGCCAGGAAGAAGCTGGATCTGACTGCAGAGGTTGGGATATTTGTGGGGTACATTGATACGCCCCACAACTATCGTGTGTATTTTCCAGACAGTCGCAAGACTGTTGTGTGATGGGATATCAAATTTCAGGAGGAGAAAGCCATGAAGTGTTCGCTTGAGAGGGAGCCACACTTGCATGCAGATGAGGAGCTATTAGTTCCTAAGGAGGAGCTTCCGGATGTGGATCGGCCACAAGAGGAAGTTCATGAGGTGGAAGAGACCACTCATGCAGCGCCAACCATCAGAGGGCGCAAGCGCACTACAGAAGCTGAGCGACTGGCTCGAGATGCAGAGAAGGTTGTAGGACCACCTACAGCACAGCGCAGACAGAGACAGTCACCGGATCGGTACACTGGATACATGGCTCTTGTGAGTCAATGTGTTGTGACGGAGCCATCCTCTTTCGAGGAAGCTGTGGAGGAACCCGCATGGGTAGATGCCATGATCGAAGAATATGATTCGATCGTCAGAAACAGTGCATGGGAGATTGTCCCAAGACCGGAGGGGAAATAAGTGGTGGGTTCGCGATGGATCTACAAAGTGAAGCAGGCGGCTGACGGGAGTGTGGAGAAGTACAAGGCAAGATTTGTTGCCCGAGGCTTCTCACAGATAGAGGGGATCGGTTATGAGGAGACCTTTGCACCTGTTGCAAGGTATTCTTCCATACGGACGATCCTAGCTCTCTCAGCACAGATGGGGTGGCACATCCATCAGATGGATGTGAAGACTGCATTCCTCAACAGAGTCATTGAGGAGGAGGTGTACATAGAGCAGCCTGAAGCTTTCGAGATCTTCAACAGTGATTCGCATGTGTGCAGACTCAAGAGAGCACTGTATGGGTTGAAACAAGAACCTCGTGCTTGGTACACATGGATAGATAGTTATTTCACCGGACTTGGATTCTCCAAGAGTGAGGCGGATCCTAACTTGTACCAGATTGTGG